>JAIPRM010004005.1:0-24203 GCA_025469315.1 Stegophylla sp. TES_Ste_2020 | reverse complement strand
ATTATTGCGTTTTAATATCAAGGCACACAGAATAAATCGGAGTGGAGAATTTTATTTGATGGCACGAAGTAGTATACCAAATAATATCTGGCACGGCACGGCACGGCAATACATATAACGATAATGTGATAAAGTAAATTAATAAACCTTTAGTAGCAGACGGCAATAACGGCGATAAACTTGAACACATAACAGGTACCGATAAGATTTCCACACTACTTGATAAAACAAATAACTAATATTATTAAATTTAGAACAACTGCGTTTATATTAAACTGATAACTGTAACGGAGTAGACGAGATAAAATATTATTATTTTAAGGCAAAAAATTAAGAAATCAAAAAACTTAATTTCTCAAAATTTTGGTTTTATGATATAGCTAAGTAATAACTTTCTCTTAAGGAAGGTAGTATAGCTATATAAATAAACAGTCTCCTCAAAATTCAAGACTTATTATTAGATATTATTTATAAAATAATTCATAAATTTATATAAAGATTACACAGCCTATTATTAGAAATTTTCTTGTACCTCCAAACTTATAAACATTATTATTAAACTTTTAAATTTAATTTTTTTAGATCAGGGGGTAAGAATCTACTATATTATATTTCAGGTACAGTACACATAGCTTTCACACAGTTGCAAATACAGTGAGAAATACATTTACTTTTATAATAATCCATGTTGATGATGAACAAAGGAAATCTTATGGAAAAAATACATCTTTAAAATAAGAAAACTAATAGTTTAAATCAACATAAGTGTATTTATAGTTATAATTTGATGTTTAAATTTGATAATTCAATCAGACTGAATCTCTAATATTATTGTCAAATAGTTGAAGAAGTGAATTTTCAAGTTTTAGTGAAGACGACAAATCGGATTTTGTTGACTATTATAGGAATTATACAATTAGAGAAAAGTAAGCATTTTGGTCAACTGAAGAAAATATTGCTTATAATTCTTTGAAAAAATTTCTTAAACTTTAAAAAGCAGTTGATTCATTATCTTATTTAACTAGTGATGCCACAACTCTGTCACTAATATTATAGTAAATTATGTTATTGAGGAACTACTTAAATTATATTATTAAAGATTAAAGTAGCCGTAAACTTGACTTTGCTTTGACTTGTTGGTAGGTAGATGTTTTTTGCCAAAAATATCACATCCAAGCAGGATAAATCGTCAATGTATAAAATGTTAATTACGTATAAATTATACAGTATAATACCAATGTATTATATTATGTTTAGTTTATTACACATCATACTTTATAAATATTTTATTCAATTAAAAATGTATCATACAACAATATACATTCCTACACTATAATTAAAATCTTTGTATATTTATTAATAACCTGTAAAATATGAAAAATATAAAATCAAATATAAATTGAACAACATTTTCTTTTCCTAGTTTAGTAAGCTGTGTTTATTTGTTAATGTTCAACTAATGAATAATGTTTAATAGTTTTTAAATCAAAAGAATTAGGTATTATTAAAATTTAAAAATAAGACACAAATATTTAAATTCATTGTCAATGAGTACTGAGAACTACTTTAGTATTCATCAGTTTTAAAATTAATATATTCAAGTACCTAATTTTGAAGCTAATTGATTAAAGTTAAGTTTTATACATTTTTTATGTATAGAATATAAGGAGTATCTATCAAACATTTTATACATGTACTTAAATACCTAATCCTAAGTCTGAGACACACATAATAAATTTTTTTCGATCTTCAGTCTGACTTAAACAATTTATATCAATGGTGCAACAATATTTTAATATTTATGCAATGATCCATAAGTCAAATTCGACAACTCCACGACAGGTACCTAAACTTTATTCTAATAGAAAATAAAGTTGGACAATAAGATATGTCGAAAATGCATTTAATTTAACAAAATATACGAATGGTATAAAATAACTAAAATACTCTAATGCTCCATTTATCTTAGAATTAGGTAAATCCTGTTACTGAAAAATAGGATTATATTGCAACAATTTTTTTGTTTTTTGATCTTAAATCATAGGTATACGATATCACTATACCTAATACCTAATTATGATAAGAGCTTTTGATCTTTTAGGAATGAATACAATAAATTACACTTGTAGTGAAAATTTGACTACCTAAGTGAGGTGCTTAATCAAAAAAAATTAATTACCTACCTAAATTTTTTTTCAACAGCTGGTGCAAAGTTAGATTTATTAGTTGAATAGCACCAACATCTATAACTCACATGATTTCAATTGTTAATTATATTAGTGCAATGTTTAACACACAGTGCTTAATTATAATTGTTTAAGAGATTTAACTATTTTGAACAAAATTTTAAAATAATCATTTAAATGGCATACAAAATTAAATTTTTGGTACAAACCTAGTATCATATTTTGTCATTTTAATCGATTGTTTTATTATATTCTAATCAAGAGTACCACTATTGAAAGAAAATCAACGTATTTAAGTTTAAACGATTTCAAAATATTGTTAAAGGCATCAGGAACAAAATTATAAAATAAAAATGTTTGTTTCATTACTATTACACACACTACCTATTATGCAAATAATTTTGTATTTTTTTGGTGCAAAGTTACCATACAAGGTACATAGTATCCTCAGTTTAAGGTAACCTATTCAGAATTTAACATGAGGTTTGTCTGTGTTTTTCCTAATATATCATTGCACCTACCTACCTATCTTTTAAAATTATTTTGATAAATAAATACACTTTTAAGCTAAATACTCGGCAAAATACTTATTTCATTTTATGTAGTTTGGGTATAGGTACGAGATAGTAAAAGATGGCATTAGCGTTTAATTTTTTTCTACTCACTGAATATTACAGTCTTCGACTGCGTCGTACAGCGCTCGAGCCAGATACATAGTCCTGGAATCTTCGTTTAACCTGACTTTTGCCATTGTTGTTGTCGTCGTCACTTCAACACGAAATGCCCTTCGAGTCGCAATGTGTCGACGAAACGCGGAGTACCGTTACAGTCATATTAGTAATTTAATCATTAGTTCTGTTTTTTTTTTTTTTTATTATTATTATTATTTATAATTATTAATCACTGTTTATGTCGCGGACAAACACGGAAAAATAAAATAATAGCGGATGTCGATAGAGTAATGTTGGGTATATCGTGACACTCTAGTTTTGTCGGTTTTTCAATTCTCGTGCCGCTTTATCTGAAACGACCATGGATAATGAAATTACCAACGATATCAACGAGAATGACGGATTACGTGTGGGAAAAATACTATATAGACAAAAAAAATAATAATAATCATACCACGCCAACTCAATACGGTGACACGGCGTCCGCCAAAATAAAGTCGGTCATGCCAATAGGTATTGATAACACTAGACATAATCTCGACCACAACAATTGATAAAAGAACTTCGAGTAGACCATGGTCGATTGGTAACGGGGATGGGGTCATGCTATCAAATCACCTACATCTGCACCACGGCCAGTTGATAAGGTCTTCACTGATCACTCTGTAGAAAACTGAATACTTTGGTACAGTGGTTCTCAACCTTTTAAAAGTCATCACCCCCATAAGCAGACGTTTTATGGTTTTCGAATTTATCACAGACGAATAACTAAGAGATAACATTGTCCAAACTCTAAAACTTCTGTACCACAGCCGTGTTTATACTTCAGTATTTACATTTTGTTCATATTTATTAAGTATTTGAGTATTTTAATTATTACTTAACTTTTAATTAAATTATAATTTTATAACTTAGTAATCATACTTTTATTATTTTGTAATGGTATTAACTGTGCCAAGAATTTCGTGATCGACAGATTTTTGTGAAGACTCCAGTTCCCGTTCTCATTTTTTAATTCCATCTAGTATCAAAACTTTTTCAACATGCTAGGCGCAAAAGCCATACAAACCATTAGGCAGTTTTCGTCAACTGCAGTGAGAAAAAGTGGACATGCTTATGAAGGTCCTGGATATGTAAGTTTGAAAAAAAAGTCATAGGTATCTACACCTTTTTCACAATCTTTTTTTGGTTATACCTATTATAAAAAATTCAACAGTCATGAGTTTAGCACATTTCCCATATTTTATGTAATAATCCTAAGCGATTTGCAATGCAATATAAACAATGTATTCAATTTAATACACTATACTTTAGTCTTAAAATAACTCACATAATATTGTTATTAAATATTTAAACACATTAAAATCCTTTTAGATTCTGAATGAAGTGAAAAAGCTAGTGTTTTTACAATGATGTTTATTTTTTTATTTTTTTTTATTTTTATTTTTTTCTGTGTACAGCTTTTCGTATAGAAATACTTGTTCAAAAGTTTCGATCAATAACTTTTTGAAACCCAATTCGCCTCTAGATTGTACTTTAGAGAGGTCATTTTTTGAATTTCTCAATTCTTCAATGTTTTTTTTGGAAGAAACTACCCAAAATTTGACAGAAACGACTCGAAAACCATCATTTTTTGATCAGAATTTTATGAAAATTTAAACATACATATAAAATCCTATAAAAAAGATTTTGGCGCAAGAAAATTTAGAAAATGTGAAAAAAAATTTTGGACATTTTTCGAACATTTTTTTTTTTTCTTATATTATTAACTTCCTTTGTTCAAAATCGTTTTACTGAAGAAATGATTTATCGTTTCTTGAAAATTTAATACGCCCGTCACGAGAATACCACCCGTCGTGCGAAGTACACCCATCGTGCGAAGTATGTACGGCTTTTATAATATTGTCTCAATATGTATTTACTGTGATAAATTATTTAATCATCCATTGGCGTAATACTCACTTTCGAATTCTTCTCCTTATCTTAGGTAATGCTATTGTTTTTCATAATTATTATATCTATTAGAATATAGTTGGAGTAAACACTCATTAGATGCTATGCAAAATAAATTTTTTTTCCTGTTACTTACCCAAGGTGGTTTTCACAAATAAATCGAGGGTTTTTATCACAGACTTGTAATAATAATGTATTATAACATATCTGTGATTTTTATCGATTAAAATTTGCTCACATAACCGTTAGATGCAACACAAAGTGAGTAAGCTAAGTGAGTGTAGTGATATTCCTTATAGGTTTTTATATGTATTTTTAGGAGTTGAATTACATATATAGGTATGTCTTTTACTTAAATTTGGAGTTTAACATAATTTATAATTAATAAACAAGTATTTTGGTCACACCTTTCACATTTTCATAATATATGATAGTAGATACTTAAACTAACAGATACTTACTTAAAATTTAATGATATCATTAAATTTTCATTTTTCAAACATAAATAGTAAAGGTAGTGTAAAATGCATTTGTGTAAAATTAAGTATTTTTTCTTATATTAAATAATTTTGATGCTATGTTGATTAAATAAAGTCAAAGTTTGCATTTTCTATTAGGTACTATAAAATGATTTAGGTACCTACCTACTATAAGAATATTTTTTTTTGTCTTCATTTGTCTATTAATACAATAAACACCATTACCCTTGGACTTAAGTACACAAATCTGTAAGCTTCAGAAAAAAATGTATTAGAAAATTCTACAGTTACCAAGTTTACCTACAGGAAATCCATCTATGCAATTCCTATGCTACCTATGTAGAATTTTGAAATTATTGAGAAATAAAGAATATATATATATATATATATATATATAGGTAACACTTATAAGTTGTTTTCTTTGTAATTTATAATTTGAGTCGTGATTTTTCAAATTGTAATTTAAATTCACAAATTTACCTTGGATAAAAAAGTTATCTTTATGTAAAATTTATCATTGGTGAATACTGAATAAGTTATCTTTATAAAACCATTGAAGGTTTATTGGAATTATGATAATATATTTCTAAATAAATTTTGTGATATTGTGTTATTAAAGAGTGGCACTGTTATTAATTTTGAATTTCCAGAAATATGTAATGTAACTTTAATTAATTTCCTATTGTTTATTATCTATATCAGTGGTTTTCGACCTGTGGGTCGGGCTCCCAGGGACGTTGTCGGTTATTATCAATGGAGCCGCGTTCGCAGTAGAAACTTAAAATTTTAATTGTAAAAAGTAAAATAAAGACTAGAAAGCCAGACATACTTTGTACCACGGATATTCTTTGCTCCTCGAGTCAGATACTCTTGATGAATTTGTAGAATTTTAAAGAAACGATAAATCATTTCTTCAATAAAAATATTCTGAACGAAAGAAGTTAATAATATAAAGAACAATAATAGTAATCATTTTCAACACATACACACCAACTGTATTTGACTCGAAGAGCGAAGAATTTCTGTGGTGCAAATTATGTCTAGCTTTCTTGTCTTTACTTTACTTTTTTTATCTAAAAAATAAAGAAATTAAAACAAAATGAATAAGAAAATAAAGTGTTAGAAAAATGTACAAAAAATTTTTTTCACATTTTGAAAATTTTCTTGCACCAAAATGTTTCTCATATTATTATCTGTCTATATTTATATTTTCATAAAGTTTAGATCAAAAAATGATGGTTTCTGAGTCTTTTTTGTCATATTTTAGACAAGTAAATCCATACAAAAAAGTGTTCACAAAAAAAAAAAAAACATAAAAATAAAAAAAAAAAAACATCATTGTAAAAGCACTAGCTTCTTCACTTTGTTTAGAATCTAAAAATAAATCTCAAAAAAAAAAAATGTTTCATATTATTCATAATTACATGTTTATCATTAAATAAAGTTGGATTATTAAATTATGTAAAAATTTGTTTATTTTAAATGTTTGTATGATAGCCGTATATTTTATTTCAAAATCAAAAGGAGCCATGGACCCAAAAAGGTTGACAACCACTGACATATATTTTTGTTAAATATATCTTAATTGAAAGTATTTTTGAAATTTACAGCTGAAATAATTGTTACCTACTTTAATAAATCTACATTTATTGATTAATATTTTTTGTTGGTTAAATAACAATAGACTTATGATAATAATTTATTTTCATTAAGAAAATGAAATATATTACCTTTAATTTAGTGTTTTGCAGTATATTATTACATATTACCGGACTGATAGTGAATCAATTTATTTACTAAGTCACTTTTGCTGTTTTAAGTCACTTTTAGTCTAATTTTTAAATTCTGGTTACCATTAAAGAATAAAATAATTGTTACCAAAATTACAAACTAATCAATCTTGGACCATACTTCGGCTTCTTGTTGACTTAATGAATGATGATGATCCACTATTAAAATTAAAATGAATTTGTTTAAATAACTTTGCCTATTAATGTGATCTAAAATATTTATGGTTTAATTATAAAAAGTAACCCCAAATTAATTTTAATCACTATATAGGTAATAGAATATTATGTAAATAAAAATAAATTTGTTATGTCTTACCTAACAAATGTAACATTAGGCTGTTTTAAAATTAAATATGAATTTGTTCAGTTAAACAACTACATCTGTTTTGTAAATATAATAAATAACTATAAAAAGCAATTCTTTAGTTAAATATAAAAATTATTTTAGTTGTTATTGGTTTGATTGAATAATTTACTCTAAAATACAAATTTAATAAAAAATTGGAATGAAAAATAAAAGTGCTAATTGATTATTTATTACATAGTGTATGACTGGATCACCCAATGTGTTTGTAGATAATGATTCTTTTGATTTAAAATTTATGAAACTATTTGTTCAGTGTAATTTTAAAAAGCTGTTACTGGTTTTATTAATTAAAAATAATAAGTATCACTTTTCCACTTATTAAAAAAAAAAAAAAACTAACTGATATTACTGTAGTTGCAGCTTAATTGAATACCGAATTTTATGAAATACTAAGTGATGAATCTGGCTTCTCTATTAGAAATAAAAAGTTTCCTTTTTTTCGTACTCATTTAATATTAAAAAAAAAAAAAGACTGCTAGAAGTAAGCAAACCTTTTTCTTTTCTTCTCCGACTCTTTCTCACTACCATCTCTTCTTTCAAGTAAGATAGAGGTTGGCTTAAATCAGCGTTTCCCAAATAATGGTCAATGAATCCCTAGGGATCTCCAAGTATATCGAAAGGTATACTCTACTCAAAGTAAATTGAAAATATTAGTTTTAAACTATTAATTAAGAAAAATGTTATATATGTTTTATATGGCATTTATAATGTGTTTTGAAGTATTAAATCTTATCTTTTTTGTAGCTGTAGCTGTACAGAATCCAGATATACCAATAACTAAAAAAAAGATATAATTAACTTACTTAATCATATATTTCAGACAAGTTACATGTTCAAAGTTAATAAGAATAATAATTTGTTTTATTAATATATTTGTATATTTCATATGTAGTGGTAATTTGTTTTATTAATATATTTGTATATTTCATATGTAGTGATAATTTGTTTTATTAATATATTTGTATATTCCATATGTAGTGGTAATATTATAATGATATAATCAACTTTTTTTTTAAATTTGTTATAGAATTTACCATTTGACGTTTACAGCAAGTATAAGTTCACTTTATACACAGCTCTTTTCTTCAGTTCTGGGTTTGGCCTTCCATTCTTAATGGTCAGATTTATTAGAAAGAGGAGCGGTTAATTATTATGGTTGGTATAATTTTTTATAACCATCTATTTCTTCAAAACATTTTGTTTTTTATACTAATTAAGTTTATTCATATTTTAGGTAGGCAAAATAGTAATCTTCTGCAAAACATTCAATTATTCAGTTATTCAAGATTATCGAGAAGTGTTTACCTCAAACTCATTAAATATACAAAAATATACTATTGACATGTATTAAGTAATTTTTTTTTTTCGTCGACTCAATAAATGTATTTTTGTCAATGTAAATTGTTATTTTGTTTTCATTATAATTCAATACAATTACAATAATGGTAATTTAATATAAATACATCGATACATATAAGGCAAAAATATTCTTTACTTTCAAACAGTTATAAATTTTAGATTCTGAACGAGTGAAGAAGGTAGTATTTTTACAATGATGTTTATTTTTTTTATTTTTTCTGTAAACACTTTTTGGTATGGAAATCCTTATCCAAAATTCTCGATAAACAACTTTTTGAAACTGGATTTGCCTCAGGCTGATACATTAAAAAGGTAACTTTTTGATTTTCTCAATTCTTCAACTTTTTTTTTTTTGGGGGGGGGGTAGAACTACCCAAAATTTGACAAAAAAAAACTCAGAACCATTATTTTTTAACTTAAACATTGTGAAAATTTAAACATAGATAGACACTAAATATGAGAAACATTTTGGCATAAGAAAATTTTGCAGATATGGAAAATTTTTTCAACATTATTCTAACGCTTTTTACTGTATTTTCAATGTTTATCAATGTACTTAACACTAAACTTTAGTTTTATAGCAAATCCCTTCAATATATTAAATTTAAAACCAACATGATAAGTTATAAATATAATAATTATAGCATGCGTAATGAGTATTGTCTAGTAATACCTCTAGTACATTCCAGTAAAGTAAGCCGTTATTTTATACCAAATGGGTTAAAATTACTTAATACAGCACCATACGTATATATGATGCACCATATGATGTTACAAACTGTAAATCTTTATATGTATTTAAAACAATAGTAAAAAGATGGTTTTATAGATAAGAAAATCAACTTATATTCAAGGTTTTTTAAATTATGTATTTATTAATAAACTCTTCCTAGAATTTATATTTACATATTATATTATTTTTAATTAAAAATTGTATTTTACTCAATTGTATTTTATTTTTATTTCATTTGTTTTGTTTTGTATTGTGTATTTTGTCTTTATTTCTCTACTATGTTATTTTACTATTAATTATTAGATAATTTAACATCTAGGAGTTTAGATTAGTTTCTCATGTGTCACCAAGAGGTTTTCCTCATTGGTGAACAGGGCCAAAATAATTGTAAATGTAAATGTATTAATTATTAATAGTATTATGGCCAAATAAATACCTAATAATAATTATTATTATTAAATTAATATTATATACTAATGGCGTTTATTCTCCTAAACTATCGTTTAAAAAACCTCATAATATGTTCCCCAAATATTTCATGCTAATGGTGTTTACCTAATAAATATGTCGTTTAGATCTTATATTAATAAACGTCTAAACAAAAGTGTCGTATATACCCACTTTTCAAACTAGATATCTCTTTCAATAATAATCACAAAACATTAAGACTTTGACCAACAGATAAAGCTTGTATTTCACTATCCAGCCATATAACTTTGGTCACTTAGCAGTCCCTTTTGCCTTGTCACCATAAATATCAGAATATATAATATTTAAGTTGTACTGTTGTATATTTTTTTAAAGTATAAGTTACATGTTTCTAAACTTTATATCTTGAGAATTAGAATTATCTAACAGCATGAATATTTTTAATAAAGCATATTTCCAGATTTTCTGTTTAAAAATAACTAAAAATATAAGTAGCTGTCACAACTGACAAGTCTATACTGTAATGCACTATGTTCCTACTAAAATTATTAAATTACAGTAGACTCCATTTTACTGGAACAAACAAAATTGACATTGGAAAATGTAATTTTAATTGGTTAGTAATTTGTGTAAATAGTAAATACAATTAAGTATTTCACTATTGTTTATTAGTATTTTATATTATTATGTATTATTATTATATTCATATTAAATGGGTTTATCCCCTACTGTAAACTAAAATAAAAAATAAAAACATTGCTAGATCATTGAACATAAATTAAAATAACATACTCAATAAAAATATCATAATTCAATTTCCTAGCCCAAATAAGTGGTGATCACACATAGCATGCAGGTGCGTTTCCCTGGCATCACCAAAGTAGAATTTTCTAAAAAAAATCATTCCATTAATTGTACCAATTTGTACTACAACTTTTAGAATTTTTACCCTAAAATTTCCCTGGGAAAAATCGATATTCTTATAGTGGTGCCAGGGAAACAGTTCTCCAGCACCACTTTTCCTCCAGATAAACTTTTTCAAATTTTGTTTTTACCATTAATTTTACCAATTTTACCACAACCTCTAGAACTTTCACCCAAAAATTTCCTCGAGGAAAATCTATATTCTTATAGTAGTACCAGGGAAAAGAGGTAACGTGAAAAGAAGCATGTGGAAAGAGGTACGATTTTAGTCTATCATAAAATATTCATAAATAATTTCAAATTATAATGAAAAATCAATACCATAAAAAAAAGGGACGTACTTCGCACCTTGGGTATTCTTTGCACTTCAAGTGGGATATTCTTGAAGGTGTACTGAATTTAAAAAAAATAATAAATAGTTTCTTCAATAACATGATTCTACACGGAGCTTCAGTTTAGTAATAAGAATATTTTATTTAAAAATTATAAAGGTTGTTATAATAATAAATTCTTTTACAAAAAATAAATGTTAGATATAACTGATATCCTGAATATTTTGTGAAGAAATAATTTAAAAAAGCAGGGTTTAAACAATCCTAACTTTTTAATCCTTGAAGAAATAAATTTGCATTAATGTATATACATATATTTATACATTAGTTGTTTTAGTAAAATAATTATATTAGATTAGGGCACAAAGACTATTTTTTAAATGAAAAACTTCTCTTTAAGTTAACTCTTAAGTTAAAAAGCTAAAATTGGGTATATTTTAACAAAGCTTTGAAATATAATATTGAAATGTATAAATATATTAAATATTTATATTTTAATCAAATGAGAAGTTGTTCATCATTTATACAGGCAAATAATTCAAGAAAGATAGGGATATTGGCTCCGCACAATGCATGTACTTAGCATTACATATTATAAATGTACTTACATAATTTTGTAGAAATTATGCATTACATTAAAAACACAGTTTGAAATCACATACAGACTAGAACCAGTAATATAGGTCTTGAACAAATTCTCTTTATTTATTATTTGAAAATATAAGTAATTTAGTGAGTAATACTGAACATTTTAATAAACAGACTTGTAAAGTTATTATTAAATAAGTTCTAAATAAATGAAGTTAACTAAGAAAATATCAAAACTTAAGGAACAAAATGATTTAAATTAAAAAAATTACATGCATGATAAATAAACAAAGATCAGAAGAATGAAGTGGTATCACATTACTCTGTCATGACATTTTAGATGTAATTAAGAATCATTTTATATAGAGTATAAAATGAAAATATAATAAAGATTAATGTTAAGTATTAAGTAAATAAATAAGAAGAGAATTCTTATAATTTTAAACAATAACAATTTTAGCATTTTTTTTAACGTGTGAACTAATTTAAATTATATTTAACATTTGGATCATTTCAATGTTGGCAGGACTATGTAATGAAGTACTTGGTTTATCTTTATCAGAATTAAGTGACTGGCGTTTATTGAGTGCTCTTTTCAAATGTGCTACTCGATCTAATTCTCTAATACGTTGAATATCCCATCTGAAATTATTAATCCATACATTATTATCATTTGCTAATTATAAATAAAGTCAAATTGTCACCAAAATGTGTACCAAGACTATAGACTATTATTGTGTGGTTTTATTTTATAAACAACGATGAACAAAATTGTAGAAAACATTTATATTTGGTTCCTTAAAAAGTCTAATATATGATATAATATACCTTTAAAACATAGTAAAACATTTTATAAATTATTGTTAACACATAAAATTCATATATCAGAATTCTTTTTAATCCAAATAAAAAACTTCTCTAATATTTTATTCATAGGTGTTTACAAAAAACCACTAAATAATCTATTTTCTTGGGAAGCATAAATATACTTTGTAGGAATTCTTCGCATATACATTTAGATGACAAATTATCTCATATTACCGTTTTCGTTGAATTTCCAATTTTTCATTTTTTAAATGCCTCTTGATGAATGCGTCATCAGACATATTTTCAGTACCCGATAGTGAATACAGACGAGTAAATTTTTTTATTGAAAAATTGGGGACCTAAAAAATTTATACATTCCTATATAAAATAGTGAATATTTAATTTCAGGAAGTCAAAAGCTTACTTCTAAATTCTTAGGATCTCCACAAAGATTTTTTTTTGGAATCATCTCATTCATCTCCATACAGACTAAACACATAAATTAATATTAAGTTCTAATAAAAAATAAATTTAAATAAAAATAGAAAATAACCTGGTTTAGAGCTTGGAATATGTTTTTCTTTATGACCATAACTTTTTAGGCATTGATTAGAAACATTATCCCTCATATTCACCTCAGAGATTTTATCGGCACCAACTAGAGACATATATTAAAATTAACTTCTAATGAAAAAAAAAAAAAAAAAGTAAAATTAAAATAACCGTAGTTTGATCGGGTTCTCTTATTTATCTGTGGTTTACACTGGTTAGAATCTAATAAATCTGGATTGGTCTGTTTAAGAGGTGCTCCATGTCTTCTAATTTTGGTATCTTGTTGTACTTCAGCAGAGTTCTGATCAGCTGTACCAGGAAAAGCCACAGGTGAAAAAGGTGGTACACCAATTTTTTTGGTCGATGTTTCAAGTAAATAGTGATTTGGTATCTTTTTGGATTTTTGATTTTGCTAAAAAGAAAAAAAAGTATAATTCACAACACAAAGACACTTATTATGTTCAAACTGTAATCTTAAGTAGGCTAAGGATGTATTGAAAGTGGTGTGATAAGTACTAAATATTAAGGGAAATTTGAGGCAAGATAAATGGAAAATTTATTATTCAACTGTTCTAGATGTAAAAACCAAAGTAACATGAAGTTAAAAAACCTAATCTACCTAAACATATTTATATACACATATTTTAGTTCTTTGGTAAGTCTCAAACCTTGATTACATCAAGAGACTGGAATTAAATTCACAAAAATATAGCATTAAATCTTAGTTTTAAAATATACGTATTACATAAACAAAAGAAGTATGTAAATATTACATCATTCGATTTGTCTGCTAAATTCTATAATGTAAGAACATAACACAGAATCAATCATTTTAATTCAAATTCAATCAAAACTTTAGATTTTGAGTGGAGCGAAGAATAACTAACTAGTGCTTTTACACAGATGTTTATTTTATTTTTTGTGAACACTTTTTCATACAGAAATACTTGTCCAAAAGTTTCCATCAGTGATTTTAAGAAACAGGATATGTTCTCTATATGGTACTTTAAAGAGGTAATTTTTCGAAATTTGTATTTTCTCAAAATTTGAGAATGTCTACCCATAATTTGACAAAAACACCTGGAAACTATATTTTTTTAATCTAAATTTAAAAAAAATTTCAACATAGAAAGAAAATACCATGAAAAATATTTTGGCATAGGAAAATTTTTAAAATGTAAAAACAAAAATTTGAAAATTTTTTTCTCATAATTTTTTTTATTATTATAATATATATCATAATTGTTTTTTTCCTTTTCTTTACTTATAAAATAAAAAAAGGAAGTAAAGTATAAATTAGAAAGCCGGACATACTTTGCACCAAGGGTATTTTTCGCTCCTCGAGTCAGAAATTCTTGGTGGATGTGTTGAAAACAACGACTTTGCTCAGAATAGTATTATTGAAGAAATGATTTATTGTTTTCTTAAAATTCAATACACTAACCAAGAGTATCTGATTATCTCGAGGAATAAAGAATACCTATGGTACAAAGTAATGTCCAGCTTTCTTGTCTATACTTTACTTTTTAAAAGATTTTAAATACATTTTTTAAGGTTCTTATTGCATTAATTTCCCTAGCTGTGAGACTGTAATAATAAATTTAACATATAACTGTTTACATAATTATGTTACGTAAAAAAATTAAAACCTATATCTTTTATTTTAGAAAAAATGATGAGAAAATATCTTAGATGTATTTAATTTTACAATGTTTTACAATGATGTTTATTTTTTTTTTCTGTGAACACTTTTTTATATGGATCTACTGGTCCATAAGTCTCAATTAGCGACTTTTTGAAACCGGATTTGCATCTAGTTGATACTTTAAAGAGATAATTTTTTGAATTTCTCAATTCATCAATTTTTTTTGAGGGGGAGGGGAAACCCAAAATTTGATAAAAAGACTCGGAAACGATGATTTTTTGATCTAGATTTCATAAAAATTTAAACATAGATAGACAATAATGTGAGAAACATTTTGGAGAAAAAAAAAATTTGAAAATGTGAAAAAAAATTTCGTACATTTTCCTAATTTTTTTTCTTGTATATATTACATAAAAAAATTAAAGTAAAGGCAATAAAGCCAGATATATACTTCGCTGTTCGGATCAGATACTTTTGATGTGTTGAAAATGACAACCATTTTTGATCTTTATACTATCATTCATTCAAAAGTTTTATTGTAGAAATGATTTATCGTTTCTTTAAAATTCCACAAAACACCAAGAGTATCTGACCTAAGGAGTGAAGAATATCCGTGGTATGAAGTATATCTGACTTTCTTGCCTTTACTTTATTATTTAAGTTTCAAATAGGTTACAAAGAATGGAATTGTTGTTTATGGTTTTGCTTACAGCATTTTTAAAATTTAGTTATAAATGTTATTATACTTGTTAGCTAAATTAATAAGCTTGAAATTGCATTTGATCTATATTAAATTGGTGTCATTGGCTTTGGTCTAAGCATAAGCAGTAAAATCATTGTCTAATTGTGAATCTAACTCATGGAACCCTTGAAATTGTTATGTGAAACTTCTAGATTTCGTAAACCATGCTTTGATCTGACAGTAAAAAATTAATTATAATTTTAGATTTTGAACAAAGTAAAAAGCTAGTGTTTTTACAATGATATTTATTTTATTTTTTTTCTGGAAATATTTTTTTTGATGGAAACACTAGTCTAATAATCTCAATCAGCAAATTTGCCTCTAGTTGGTACTTTAAAGAGGTTATTTTTCAAATTTCTCAATTCTTCATTTTTTTTTTTTTTTTTTTTTTTTTTATGAGGGGGAGCTACCCAAAATTTAACAAAAGACTCGGAAACCATCATTTTTCAATCTAAAATTTATGAAAATTTAAACATAGATATACAATGATATGAAAAATATTTTGAAAATGTGAAAAAATAATTTAGGTTTTTTTTTAAACATTTTATTTCTTATTAAATTTTTTCCCTTTCTTTATTTATTCAATATAAAAAAGGAAAGTAAAGTAATATATAGACAAGAAAACCAGATATACTTCGCACCACAGGTATTCTTTGCTTTTTAGGTCACATACTCTTGGTTGGTGTGTAGAAAATGATTGATGACTATTATTGTTCTTAATATTATTTTTTTTTTTCGTTTAGTATAGTATTTTTGTGGGCGGGTCATATTTGGAGATCGAAAGGTATTGCAAAAAATCTATTCACTGGAAGACTAAACGGTAAAAGACCTAGGGGTCGACCAAGACTAAGATGGGCGGACAGAGTGAAAACGAACCTCATGGAAATCTCAGAAGATTTAATAAGGATTGAAGATAGCGAAGATAGAGATGGAAAGATGTGGTTGAGGCAGCGCAGGTCCTAAATGGACTGTAAAAGCTAAAAAGAAGAAGATTGTATTTTTGAAGAATTTATTGATAGTTTCCTTAAAATTCTACACACCCACCATGAGTATCTACCCCGAGGAGCAAAGAATATCTGTAGTGCAAAGTATGTTCGGCTTTCTTGTTTATACTTAACTTAACTTCACTTATCGTTGGCCTAATTCGTAAATCACTTAACTCCATATTGACTAGTTTTCAGGAAAGACGAAAAACATTATCATATGGTTGGAGTTAGGCTAATTTCGTTGAATTTTTAACAGCTGTTTCATGGATAAATAATTATCTGATTGAAATAGAGATGATTTTAAACGATGTGGTATATTTTTCTTAAAATTAAAATATAATAATCACAAAATCGTACTTTTGGAGTTATGTGATTTACGAATTAGGCCGATGTTATCATTGCTATACTTTACTTTACTTTCTTATCTTTGCTTTACTTTTTCTTTATGATTTTAATTTCATTTTTTCCACAAAACATTAAAAGTTATTTAATTCAAATTAAAACCTTACTTTGGGATTCTTCATTTCTTTTTCAGCCTTTGGTTTTTTATTTTGTTTTTCTTCACGATCGTAATTTTCAATACCTTTGATATCTACACTATCATTTGTAATAGGCATTGACTTTCTCTTCATAAATACTAGGTGTATATAAATTTAAATTAAGCACTAACAAAAAAATAAATTGTAAATAAAAAATAACCTGGTTTAGATCTTGGAATATAGTTTCCTTTGGAATTAAAATTTTCTATGGCAGGTCTATTATCACTTGTAATCACCTGTGGTATTTTCTCTATACCAACATTACCAACTAGAGAGACAAAAATACATTAAAATTAAGCTATAATATTAATAAAAATTAAAAAAAAAAAATAATATTACTTGATTTAGATCGCTTTTCCTTTGTCATATGTGATGTAACTTGGTTAAATTCTAATAACGAATCTGGGTTGGGCTCTTTAACATGTTCTTGATGTCTACTTCCAATTTCTTTGTATACAGATACATAGATTAAAATTAAACTCTAATAAAAAAAAAAAAAAATTGAAATAAAAAGTAAAAATAACCTGATTTAGATCGCTTTCTCTTGGTCACATGTGATGGAACCTGGTTAGATTCTGATAATGAAAGTAGGTTGGGTTCTTTAACACATTCTTGATGTCTACTTCCAATTTCTTGGCGTACAAAACATACATATGAAAATTAAGCTCTATTAATAATAAAAATTGAAATAAAAAGTAAAATAACCTGATTTTGATTGCTTTATCTTTGTCTTAAGAGATGTAGCCTGATTTGTTTCTAATAACAAATCTGGGTCGGGCTGTTTAAAATGTACTTGACGCCTACTTCCAATTTCTTGGTGTACATATACATACATTAAAATTAAACTCTAATAATAAAAAAAAAATAAATAAAAAGTAAAAATAACCTGATTTCGATCGCTTTTTCTTCGTCACATTTGATGGAACTCGGTTAGATTCTAATAATGAATCTAGGTCGGGCTGTTTAATATGTATTTGACGTCTACTTCCAATTCCTTAATGTACACGCATATACATTAAAATTAAGCTCTAATAATAATAAAACTTAAAATAAAAAGTAAAATAACCTGATTTAGATGGCTCTCTCTTTGTCACATGTGATGTAGTCTCATTAGATTCTAATAATGAATCTGGGTCGGGTTGTTTAATATGCATTTGATGTTTACTTCCAATTTTTTGGAGTACAGGTACTTTAGCCGAGCTCAAACTCACAAAGCTAGAAGATGTAGAAGTTACTGGTGTAAATGGTAGTATATCCAATTTTCGGTTTTTATTAGCTCTTGAACTTTTTTTTGGTTTTTGGTCCAGACATCCTAAGCATTTGTGAGATATATTATCACACATGTTCACCTCTGACATTCTCTTTATGGAGACTAGACATGTAATTAAAATTAAGTTGTTGTATATAAAATAAATTAAATTGAAATTAAAAAGTAAAATAACCTGATTGAGATCGGGTTCTCTTATTTGTCATTTGTGGAGTCATCTTGTTTGATTCTACAGTCTGAGTTAGTCACTGGTGTTTCAGATAAATGGTGATTTAATAATTCTTCCAATTTTTGTTTTAACTATAGTGAATTTAGAATACATAAATAATTTTGTTAAAAATTTGAAAAGTTGGTAGTTATAATTCAAATTATAATGCAGATATTGAAGTCTGTTTTATTAAAAAAAATATAACATGAGACTAATAGCCTAACTTTTATCGTGGTAAAAAAAATCCAAAATCCAAAATTCAAAACCGCTCCAATTTTTGTTTAATTTTTTGAAAAATTCTAAAATAGCTATTTTAGAGAATTACTTATTAGTAATGCGGAAAATAAAATTGAAATCTGATGAATTTTAAATGAATGGAAGAATTTTATATTTTCAAAAAATACAGAAAATTTTAAAATTATGTATGTAAATTAACTGGAAAGTCAGTAGTTTTAATTCGAAATAGGTATAATGCAGATATTGAAGTCCATTTTTTTTAAATATGATAAGTCACTAATATCCTTCTACCATAATTATAAAAAATTCAAAACTCAAAACCGTTTATATTTTTTTTACTAATTCAAAATTTTTTTTAAAAAATTCTAAAACAGCCATTTTGTGGAATCTCTAAAATGTAACTCGGAAAAAAAATAATTTTGAAATCGTTGAAATTTTTATCTTTTCAAAAAATACAGTCAATTTTAATACTGAAATTAGATCACATGTAGATAACAAATAATATTCCATTATGTAACAATGTGCACACACCTATTAATATGATGAACTGATATAAAAATTTCAATTTTATAGGCTATTTTAAAAATGATATTCCTAACAAGTTAATTTCAATACAAAGATCAAGGGCCTATAAAATTAAAATATACATAGAAGTCCATGGTGGACATTTCGGAAAGTTATAAGAATAGTCATAAATATCCAAAAAAAGTATTAATGAGTTGTAAGCATATAATTACTTATTGGAACATAATTTTTTACCTATTAAAAAGTTGAAAAACTGTATAATTTAACAAATTTGTTGTACTTTTTGAAAATATAAGATTCTATTCATTTAAAATTAAACAAATTTTAATTTTATTTTTCTATGTTACTAAAAATTCCATCTATTATTATAATTTAAATTACTAAATTGAAAAATAAAAATATATTAAATAATTTTGAATTTTGGATATTTTCTTAACTATAGCAAAAAGTAGGCTATTAGTCACATATTTTTACTTAATAAATTCTATGTCTTCTATAGACTTCAATATCTAAAGCAGTGGTTGTCAACCTTTTTAGGTCCACGGCTCCTTTTGATTTTGAAATAAAATATACGGCTCCCATACGAACATTTAAAATAAACAAATTTTTACTTTATTTAATAATTTTAATCTAACTTTATTTAATGATAAACATGTAATTATAAATAATATGAAACATTTTTTTTTTTTTTTTTTGAGATTTATTTTTAGATTCTAAACGAAGTGAAAAAGCTAGTGTTTTTACAATGGTATTTTTTTTTATTTTTATAATTTTTTTTTCTGTGAACACTTATTTTGTATGGATCTAATTGTTAAAAATGCAACAAAAAAGACTCAGAAACCATAATTTTTTAATCCAAACTTTATAAAAATTTAAATATAGACAGATAATAATATGAGAAACATTTTGGCACAAGAAAATTTTCAAAATGTGAAAAAAAAATTATACGAGGAAATTTTGTCAAAAATTGAATAAAATCAGCATAATATGCCATAAACAATTTTTTATAAAAATAGGTAAATCGAATTTTGCTATAACTCTGAAACTAATATCAGATTATTAGGACTAAAAAATTGAAATTTTCATACATTCTCAACAATAGTGTAATACAGATGGAAAAATTTTTTTAGTAATATTGTAATAAATACTGATCACAATTTATGATAATTGTATAATAATAAAAAAATTTGGAAATTTTTTTATTATTATACTTTATTTAGGTTAGGTTAGGTACTATTATTATAATAATTTATGTAGATTAGTAAAGTACAAACCACTATCCATTATTCTGACCAAACAATTTATAAAGCAAACCAAACGACTATACCTAATATTAGATTTTAAATTCACAAACGTACCTAAACCCTGCGCAGTCCTAATGACGCTCTTTAGTAGGTACCTAACAAGCTAACAAAATTCACAACTGGAAACTCATACTACCAACTTGTAGATACCTGCTGGGCTGGAAAGTTTTTTAACTAACCTAACCTAGTTTAAGAAAAAAAAATTGCATTGCTCAGAATCTAAAATATGTAAAAAGCAGACTTCAAAACATGCAAATGTGTAGAATTTAAAGTTTGTTTTCACAATGAAAAATGATTTAGTATCTTAACTAGATACATTTATTGTTTTTTATTAAATAGATAGGTATTTTAGGTTAACACTAAATATTTCTTTGATTATGGTCTTATAATATAACCGAAGATATAAACTGAATATTTCATCGCATAAAAATATGTGCCAAAGTTATTACCAAATATGTAGGTGTTCGAAAGACTACTCACGCAATCAATTTCATTATGTAACTGAATGATTGGCTTGTGAAGTCGCGGATGTTTTTCATGTAAGGTAGTAACACGGATTTCAACAGACGTTTTTCAAATAGTTTAAGAAAAAAAATAATTGCACTGCTCAGAATGTAATATAATACCGAAAGTAAACTTCAAAACTTGTATATGCGTGGGATTTCAAATTTGTTTTCACTATGAAAAAATGATTCAGTATTTTAAATAATACATACACGTTTATCTAAACACTAAGAGAGTCAGAGTCTACATAATTTATCAGTGAGTACCTAGCCACTAGTGTCATAATTTCTGATTGGTTCCTGTATTTTCAATGATAAAATGTCATCCCAACCATCGACCATATAATTATCAGTTAATTATCTATAAAATTATTATATATATATATATATTACACGCATTTTTCATTAAACGTGAATTTCGGCGGCACGCGCTTATCACACGTCTGCCATGTTTTCGTGTGGCAAAATAATACTTTACACATATTTGATACATATGAAATTGGACGTTTTTTATTTTGCTACAGCGTTATACAACATTTAATTTCATGTCAATTATTATTATGTTATGTTAAGCCGGGATCCCACGGCGCGTGGCGCGGCGCGAGGCGCGTGGTGTGGTATAGCGCGGTACTATAAACGCGCCGTGGGATCCCGGCTTTATAAATAATGTGTATCACACAATCACCATTCAAACCATGATAAAGGAGCAAAATTTAAGTGCTGCAACAGAGCCGGTAGAGTATAGGTAGGGTTACCGTAATGTTTTTAGTCGTCCAAATTCTGACACCAAAGTTCCGTTTTAGGGGGAGAGGGGATAAGATCAGAGATATCGGATAAGGCATAGGCGTGCACACGGAAGGGGCAAGCTCCTGCGAGCTGAACTTTTTCTTACATAGATTATGTAGATTACAAATAATAGGCAATTAAATCAGTCGTTATTGAGCACAGATATCTTTATTATAATATATAATTTATTGAGACAATCATAAATCGAAATTTATTTAAATATTTCGATAACAATTTGACCACGATTTGTGATATTAAGCACAAAAAGTTCAAGTTAATCATTATTAAACATTTTTAATTTTTGTTACAGTCACGTGATTAGTCTTACTTTGTCGATAAACGTTGTAACTTAAAATATTTTGAAAAGTGCAGATAACTGATAATTATATTATGCAACCATAGATAATTTTATTGTAAATGAAAACTCTTACATACTCTTTTCAGTTTTGTTTAAATAATTTATTACTTTTTTTTGGGTTATAATTTTTAATATATTTAACACGGAATAAAAACAGCATTTTCTAAATCAAAATCGAAGAGAACCGAAAGTGGAGAAATATTTGATTATATATTAGATACTACTAATAAGATTTGGAAATACGTGGGGTATTCTGCGTTAAATCAAGTGGCCAATTTACCTGATCTCTTTAGATTTCTATAAAAAAATTATATTACTCTTCATTTAGTATTGTATAATTCGTAAATTATTTTGTAATTTTCGAAACTTTTTTTAACCTATAAATTTGAGGTTTAATTATTTTATGGAAAACATAAATTTCGCTCCATTTAAAATACATGAAATTTTTTTGTAGAATCAGGAATTTAAACTACGTATATTTATTCCAGAATCAGAATGAGCCGATATTAATTTCTTTTTGAAATATAAATTTGAAAAAAAATATAAAGGATATGCAACAAAATGAAACTTTGCTTTTGATATATTTAATTTTTTCTTTCTATGTTAAGGAACTCTTTTTCTTCAATTTTGTAAAATAAAAAGTGTGTGCTTCGCTCGTCGGGGTGTTCTTCACACGTCAGGTGAGATACTCTTATATATATTGAATTTTAAAGAAACGATAAATCATTTCTTCAATAAAACGATTCTGAACGAAGGAAGTTAATAATATAAATATAAAATAGTAAGTTAGATATGTTTAACAAATAACTACTGTTATTTAATAGTGTTGGGTGAGTAGTGTATTTTATATAATTTTTTTCGAGTCGATATTGTATTATTGGTGTGTTTGTATGTGACAACTGATAAGGCGTTGTGGCCTTGAGAAATGTATTTGGGCGGCAGTCCAAAAGCCACACCGTAATTACCGGCTTGTATGGTATTAAATTTAGCATCGAAAAATACACAAGATAAGATAAGCGAACCTACCTTTTATGTGGTCTTTATCTAGAAATATCATAATAAAATTTGTACGAGCATTTCCCCAGCCCGCCCCAAACATATTTTCGACATTTTTCTTTTACAAAAATTTAGTACCTAATTAGTATAAATTTGTACGACCATATTTGGAATTTGTATGACACCGGTTTTCCCGGAACACGTTTTCTCTGCCCTTCCGTCATTATGAATAAACATCTTATTTATTTTCTCGTTATATTTCTTTTAGAAACATTTTATTCGAATCAAAGTCGTAGCAAGGTTCATCGGTGCTATTAACCTTAATAATGGTTAAATTTGTTTGGAAATATTTTTCAGACTGCACTTCGACATATTTGTTAATTATTAAGAGTGAACATTTATAATTTTTAGTTTTAAAACATGACCGAATTACTAAAATCCATCTGAATCGAGTTTATGACATTTTTTAACATTTTGAGTATGTTCACTCAAATTGAGGTACTTTTTCTTTATTTTGGAAAAACTATTGATAATTTCAATAAATTCTCTCTCTAAAGTATCATCCAGAGCCTATTTCTGATCTAATATATTATTAAAAGAAATTTTTGGACAAGTAATTCTATTCCAAACAATAATAATAAACATCATTATTAAAAAAAGCGGACATACTTCGCACGATGACGATGGGTGTACTTCGCACTCTCTTGACGGGCGTATTAAATTTTAAAGAAACGATAAATCATTTCTTCAGTAAAACGATTCTGAACGAAGGAAGTTAATAATATAAGAAAAAAAAATGCAAAAATTCGTAGTGCCAGGCTGGAATCGAGCCTGGTGCTGTCGCGCACTAGGCCGGTTCCATTACCACTAGGCCGCAACACATAACTTGACGATGTAGGTGAATTAGTAGGTATGTAGTATAATAACCGAAAATATT
>JAIPRM010004004.1:14190-24203 GCA_025469315.1 Stegophylla sp. TES_Ste_2020 | reverse complement strand
ATCGAAACTTTTGGACAAGTATTTCTATACGAAAAAGTGTTAACAGAAAAAAAAAAAGAAAAAAAAATAATAAACATCATTGTAAAAACACTAGCTTCTTCACTTTGTTCAGAATCTAAAATTACTTAAAAATATACTAGTAGTTTTATTCTTAACTACTTTATACTTCACATTGTATAGACAACACCCTCCAATGCAACGTGATATCTAATCCTCATTAAAGCACATTTATCGAATGTGTAGCCACGGATTAACGTTGAATAATATTATAAATCAATATCGAATATAATATTATAGCGTATCGAAATATCAATAACCCATCACAGGCAGAAACTACATACATCGTGTGGAAAATACCATATTTCTGTCAATGATTTTGAGCGATCCAGGTTGGCGCACAAATACCAAAAAGGCGACTTGTTCTAGAACGAAATAACCAACAATCGTTTGGGAACGATCGACCTTAAAACGGACTAATGGATTGCGTGCGTTTTGACTAAATTCTATACTTGAACGCGTCCTTATAGCAATTACTTATTTTCGAAACGGAAAGTGGGTGTTGCACGTATTCGTTCTCCTTCCCTCCACATTCGAGACCTTCTGTGAAAACATTTTTCAAAGGTGTGCTTTAAAACGGACGTAACTACATTAATATAACTCGTATATATATATATATATATATACGCAGTTATATAAATTCGACGGATTAAAAGTGTGCTTAAATTGTTACATTTTATTTTTCTTCAGCAATTTTTTCCCACGTGTAGTAACGGTTTTCCCACCCATTCATCAATCTCGAGCCTTTCGTTTGATCTGTTTCTCCCCACTAAGAGTTTACGTTTCGTCTGTAAAATTATTCGGTACTTTTAACTGCACACGATACCACCGACAACCTCAAACATAATAATATTTTCCGTTTTGTAGGGCTAGGATGTCAATGAGAGAAAACGCATTTATTCCCAAACAAACAACCTTAAAAATTTCATTGACATTTCTCTAAAATGCTTAAAATTACTCAACTTATTAATTTAGTTTTTAAATCAATAACTAAAATTTAAAAGAGCCGGACTACTTCGCACGATGAATGTACATCGCACGACGGGTGGTATTCTCTTGACGGGCGTATTAAATTTTAAAGAAACGATAAATCATTTCTTCAGTAAAACGATTCTGAACAAAGGAAGTTAATAATATAAGAAAAAAAAATGTTCGAAAAATACCTATAACACATTTCAAAATTTATGTTAATGATAAATTTCACTGTTGGATTTAAGAATAATTTTCTTTATACTGAATCAGTATCATCTTAATGTCTCACTTTTTAAATTTTCTTTTTTCTAGAA
Source organism: Stegophylla sp. TES_Ste_2020 (assembly GCA_025469315.1). Lineage (NCBI taxonomy): Eukaryota > Metazoa > Arthropoda > Insecta > Hemiptera > Aphididae > Stegophylla > Stegophylla sp. TES_Ste_2020. The sequence continues at coordinate 22,860 of JAIPRM010004004.1, read as the reverse complement.
CTCTTCTGATTCTTAATATTCTCATTAAGTTTTGATAGCAATAAGCATCGTTTATAAAAATAAATTAAGTGCCCGGATTAAAATAAAAAATTGCTTGTTGATGCCTGATAACTTATTTTTTTTATCCCATTTCGACTCGAATACTTAGAATTACGTATAATATATTACTCAATACACTGAGATTAGATATTGGCGTACGATTAAGTTATGCTGCGTGTAATTGTATCACGTGCCCAAACGAGTTTCATCTTGTCGAAAATAATTACAAAATATGCGCGAACAAGTTGCAGCCTCGAACAATACCGTAGGCGTAGTTACATATGAAACTTACCAAGGGAGGGGATTTTAATACAAACGCCAAAAATCGAATTTAAAAGAAAGTTTATTCTTCACAAATGATAAGGAGAGATATTCGTTTGAGTTATTAACGAATTCCATAAGATTATTATAATATAATTTTATTATTATAACAGCAATATTTTTATTTTTATAATTGCGTTGAATCCCCTTCTACCTCTATCAAATCACTAGCCGTTCAATCATGCTTCTACACATAAATGTATTAATGTTTAAAAGTGAAGTGATTGCAGGAGTTGACTGCCAGAAACTGCCTTTCAACCGAGATACGACTTGCAATGCAAGTTACTTAAAAACCTGCAATAGGTTGTCAATGGAGTCTCAAACGTATATATTTTGTTTTATTTTAATCGATTTAAACCGCGGTCGAATTAAGGCTAATGCGTTTCAACGAACCGACTGTATCTGATAGCCTATGCACCAATCGTAGATCCGACTCCTTAAATAATCGGCATACATAATCATCTGCAACTGTTCATTATGAAAACTCTGAGTTTTCGACCGGAGTGATTACGCCGCAAGGCTGTTAACGAGAAAGGTTATAATCAGCCATCAGGTACGATCTAAATCACTAAATTAGTGACTTCCATTTAAAAATAATAAAAAATGGCTCAAGTTACTTCTTTTCGGACAGTTAAAACTTTAATCAGTTAATTCGTGAGTATATTTTTTCAGATTGGTAGATACTTATATATATATATATATATATATATATACATATATCTTTTTAATTCTGCAGATTGGAGCGAAAAAACTAGTGCTTTTACAATGGTATTAATTTCTTTTTCTTTTTTATTACCCTTCTTCGTATAAACTTGTCAAAACGTTTTATTTAACAATTTTTCTGATCAGAAATTGTATCCCAGTAGTATTTTAAAAAGATGATTTTTCATAATTTTCAATACTTTTTCCAAAAACAAGGAAAAACTACCGAAAAATTGAATAAAAATGGCAACAAAATAAAAATGACTTTTCAATTCAACTTCAATTTTAGTTGGAGTGTCCAATATATAAGATGATAGAGCTAAATAAAACAAAAAATCACCCCGTTTTCACCCTCAGAAGAATAAGCTAGGTGATCGGACCACACTCCGGTGTCGAACTGCATAATATTGGTCGCACAAAGTTCGAATAATAATTTACACGTAAATTCACACGCGTCTCTGATTACGAGGAAAGAAAAGAAACCGCGAGGATGAGTGTACCGAACGGAATTTCATTAGTCATCGTTGCCACAGCCACACAGAGAAAACGACAATCGTCTGTTACTGTTCGAGTCGGGTTTACCGTCCGTTTTCTTTATGTGTTAGAAATTAATAAAAATTAATAATACGCATGTGTATAGCTAAAGACCAAGCGACTGCTGTCAATAACCACGATTATCAGTAACATTATAAAAAAATTTATTTTCCAATGAAATTTTTAATTTTTTGCCCTAAAATTCACCCTGTATTTAATTGGCTCAATATATATATTTTTTTATATATAATTCTTAAGACTAGAATTTAGACAAAATTAATTTTTTTAAGGTATTATTTTAACAAACAAAAATCAGTTGAGTGAATTTCTACTTATAAAATTTTCAAATGATGAAATAAGGCAAAATTGATTGTCCATGAATATTTAATTTGACATGAATAATTTTATTATTAAATTATTAAACATACTCAATAAAACTGACAATAATTATTTTCCTGTTTATTACAGTGAAGCTCTACTACTCGGAAACATTTCATCGAAGAAACCATTTTTCAATTCAACACGTCCATACGAGTATCCTATCCGAGGAGTGAAGAATTAGTATCTACGGTACGAGAATTTCCCATTTCAATACAGTTTAATTGCATAAAAAACAACTGCTCCACAATAATAATCACAACTACACACGTGACTCTTGCCTCTTGATAGGTATATTATAGTTGCGATGACCAGACGTGTAGCATATACTGTTTTTTTTTAAGACAGTAGTCTTTTTGGTTTCATTGTCCTAGTGTTAATGAGATAAAATTATACTCTTAAAAAAAAAAAAAAAATACTTTTAATGAGTTAATTTATTTTAATTAAACGATCATATTATTTTCTTTTGTGATGATGTATACGCAATTACCTGACAAAAACACATTTTTGTTATTTGTATAGGGTAGTTGTATCAGTTTTGTTTTTTTATTCTTTAAAATATATAATAATTATTAATACAATTTTGAAGTGCTTAAATAAATAAAACATATGCCGAAATGTCTTTGATAACCGAATAAGGAATTAACAACAATGAAATTAAGCAATAATAAAAATATCTTATGGTACAAAAAACTTTGGTTCTCGACATGTCGAGACCTGCACAAACAGAGTGAACCAGTTTAGTTGTTTACGACGTAAAAAATAAAATATTCTGTTCTATTCACCCGAGGGTGAGATGCTCACACAATGCTCGTACAGCAATCGTTTTCTGTTAACTCACATGACGAAACTACGATACGAGTGACTGTGCACAATGCGAGAAAAACGAAAAATTGCCTATCTGTGACTCCTTTGAATAGTAAATTGAGTTTTTCACCGGGAACATATACCACAATATGTACTAATCCCGAGCACTTTTTCGGGCAGAAGTGATTACGTAATGAGAAACAGAAAAAAAAAACAAATATCGTTGAAAAACCACTATGAGCGCCTTGAATCCACTTAGAATCTAGTTTTGAAGTTTGATCTAAAAGTAATTGTAAATCTACTATATTATAATGTAGAAAACAATTCTTCTGCCTTTTGAAGTAATATTTTTTCTGTTTCAATTATACTGTTTAGTGTGTTGCATCTTTCAATTGCGATTATTTTACATCTTTTACCTAAATATTATTTAGTTTGATTTTATTTTTTTTTTCTCTCTTTCAATATTAACGTGACTATAGAGTAAATATATTTCGTTTTGATAAGCATAAATACGGAAGCTGTACTTGTTTTTAAGATTAATTACCCGCGCAAAGCGATTGTTTTAAACTAAAACAATGATTCGAGATGAAATTTGTCATCAAGACTAACTCGTTTACCAAGATACGTCACATAACTCTAATCTAAGTAGTAAAATATTGTGGTATTAACTTAGTATGACGTTTATTATACATATTAATAACAATGTAGTTTCGCACTGACAATACATATTAATACGAGTAAAATAATGTCTCATATAACTATTGTTTTTTTTTTTAAATATATATTTCATAGTTATTAATAGATAGAATAAACATTGATTATTTGTAAGTACGAGTACATTATTTCGAGTACAATCACTTATTGTTTAACTACAGTTGTATAAATAAAAAAAAAAACAATAAAGCAATAGTTTCCTTTTTGAGATACTCTTTAAATAACTACCTAATACCTAATTTATAAAACCTATATGATAACGTCGAAAAAATAACATTACAAAATACATTTTGTCCGTTTCCTGTAGACTAAAGTCCGGTAAAAAGACTTACCGATTTACAGCAGTACACTAAAATGACGTCCCTGAACTATTTTCAAGGTGGAGGAGTTAAATGTAAAATTAATTAACCATTTATGTTTATTCGAAATCAATGGAGGAATTAAAAGAAAAAAATATATGTTAATTTTGAAATTTTTTGAGTTTGTATTCGGTTTTGATCTCTTAAAGCAAGAAATTTCAAACGGTTTGAAACAATAACACAATATATAAGTACACTATAAATAAAGTTAATATGACAGTGACGCATGATGGTGTTTCCTAAGCTTTGATTACATTTTTTAATTATCAAATAATGTCAATTCAATACATTTCTTAACTCATTGGGCGATTTCAGACGTGGCTTAATGCACGAATACACTGTACAGTTATAATGTTTGGCGTAAAGATGGATTAACCAATTCTTGGAAATCGTGCCGCCATCACGAAACAAAATGATCAACGATTTATGGCGAATTTACTTGGACAAACACATCAAATCCTGAAAACACGTAATAAACTAAACTGACAGAAGAGTTCTGGAGCCATTTTAGAAAAACTAAGAAACTGAAGCAGTTTCACGAACAAAATAGTATATTGTGTGGCACGGGCGGGAAGTGAGTAACTTCAGTCGCGGGCAACGTGTGCATTTCGCCCAAGATTGAAATTGCCTTCCTGCACGAGCCACACATACTATTTATTTTTATTGTCATACCTCATCATATATTTGTAAAACTCCTTGGATAACTTACTTTTTCCATGCTGGCGGACTGTAAAATAACTTACTATTAAATACTTTACTATCTAACCTCATATATTAATAATACTCCTTGGACCTTGGGCGGTAAAGTACTTTTCCGCCCGCTGGACGGATAATAGTCACTTTTGACCGCATCTATACCCGTGTCGAAAATTACATTTTCAACGCAAGTGTGACAAAAAGATAATTTCAGAGTAAATGCGGCTTCCTTCGACGTCTGGTTGCGGTTTTACAGGGTAAGTCTATAGACCTATAAATAATTGGAATGCGCTTCTTACACATCCAAATTTTAGCAGAATTATTACCTAATAATTGATATTAGCATATTAGCTGGTGAATTAATAGAATATTTTGTAAAGCAAATAAATTTTTATTTCTAGTTCTTTTGGTGTTGATTTTAAAATCAAGTTCCTTTGATATAAGGCTAAAATCCATTTGTATAATATTTATATTGCGTTTTTTTTTTTTTTTTGAGGTAACCAATATCAATCTTTCTAAACCGTCTCGATGGCCACTGATGTTTGGAATAAATCATTTTTGAAAATAAGAGTAGGATTAAGCTCCATAGCCCAACCCTCCTGCTTACTCCACTAGCTTCAATTATAGATTGTGGCGTGTGCATTATTATGCATACAATAAAATGTACGGAAAACGGCATATTATACTTTTTCTATGAACCAAACTAGAACGTATCTATTGTTCACGCATAAAGCATTTTTGTTGGTTAGATAGTTATAATAATCGTCCGTCAACGAGTTACATATTATGGTAGTGATACGTTTATGACCTCGGTGTGGTAAATAGTAATAAAATGACTGTATTGTCGGCTAATAAGTACGCACTGACAAATTTGTAATAATATTAATAAAAGGAAAAAGTTATTTTGAGTTAAAGATGGTAATTCGAGGAAGCGAAAAGTAACCATTAAGCCTTTATTTATAGCTATCAAATAAGTTTTATCAATATTAGTGATTAATCATCTGGGACAGATACGTTATTAATTTTAATATTTGTTTCGTCTCGCCTACAAGATATCACAAAAGCGGAGAGTACATCAATTTTACAACGTTGTGAGTATATCCTGGGATATTGTAATACCCCATAGTGACTAACAGAGGGTTGAGCATCTCCAGTCCGATTACCGTCTATGGAAGAAGTGGAGAAATCCGAAATGTCAACTACCAACCGGTTTCTGTTTTGGTAAGTACCTATAATAAGCTCTTTTTCGCATAACGACGTACCGTACATCACGTTATAATAAGAATTTTTTTTTTCCGTTAATAATGCGATCTCATGTAAAACGAATAATTAACAAGTCCGTGATGAAGTCGCGGCGAGTGTCCGTAAAACGTTTTATGACGATGACCATGGCGGCGGAAGCCCCGTTAAACGGAAATCGTTACGAAACACAACAATGCAGTGTGTGAATCACGTGTTTTCCGTTTTTCTTTCGCGTTAACCATTGTTAAATGTTGAGAAATATCCGTGCGCGTGAAAACGTTTAAGGTAAAAAAAAAAGTAATTATCGCAACCGCGGTTCCAAACAAAAGTTTCCGGAATCGGCGAAGAGTCGAATTGTGCGAGACATGATGCGTGTCACAAAGATGAAGGGTCTAGAACAAAGCTAGGTAAATTAGTTATTTTCTTTTTTTATTGAATTTGTTCAGTCTCACCCAGCACTCTAATTTTATGCATGTGAGTTAATAGGTATAGCAGTGGCGGTCGGTCATGTTCAAGGAAGGGGTGAAAATATAAATAGTCAGGTACGTAGCTAGAAAATATTTATTTATGGGCCAATAATTTTTGGCCCATAAATTCCATATAATACATAAATCATACTGTATAATTAATATAAAATAGGTTGGTACATATTTAAAAGTTAAATCAAACACAAAATGATTTTTCTATATCTGTAGTTTTTAAAAAATCAAATTCTTTCAAGTCAAGTATTCTAACAATATTTTTCTCAATACAGAACTGTTGTTGACCAATCAATAATTTGATATTCAACTTATCATGTAGATTTTCAACCTCCTGACTCTTGAGACATAAAAATGATCTTTCACAATCTGTACTTGAAACTTCTATATATGACGGCTAATTTATAAATTACATAAAATACAATTTTATACTAACTCAAAAAGATCAACTAGATTTAATAAATTGTTAATTTGGATGTTGAGTTGGGTTTCATAGATGTTGGTAAAATTTTAAATTTTCTAAATCCAGATTGTAGTGAAAAGCTAAGAGTATTAAATGTTTACAGCTTAAGAAATATTCATTTTGTGGATGCAACTTTAAGTAGTTCATATTTTTAAAACTAAATATTATATATTTCTCACGTTACTACTATATTTAGGATCACAAAGTATTTGATTGTCACACTTTTTTTCTTTTCTTTGATTTTTATTTTTTCATTTTTGAGTAATAATTTTGTCACGTGTTGAGCATGTCTAACAAATGGGTAATCCTGATAAAGGCTGTTTTCTCCAAAAAGGCTGGGAGGTCTCTCGACGTTCGGCCGTCTGGCTTGTGCTGTTTGGCTTCGTATTAACATACTAAAACTATCTTGAGGCATAAGCACTGTCATTTTTAGGTATTAATAACACAACTAGATGGGGGGGGCACGAGAAAGTCCCCCTTCCCATCTATAGTTAATATATAGCGCCAAACAGGGTGGCACATTTATATCAGAAAGATGGGGTTCAAAAACTTCACCAGATCTTTGTTTTGTTTTGTGCCTGAGATGGCCAACCTCTGAGCATTAACCAAAAAATCCAAGGCCCTTTTCCTAGGAGCCAGTACCTACCTGTAGTCGTGAAAGTAGGAATTTTAATCCCAATCATAGACAACAAACCTTTCATGCCTAAATGGAATCTACGTAAAGCTAAATGGTCTGTGTATACTAAATACGTTGAAGAAAACATTAACCGTATCAAACCCATACTGGAAAACTATGAAAGGTTTATTAAACTAATAAAAAAAGCAACCAAGAAATCGATACCTAGAGGACACAGATATGATAAACATTATTGTAAGAACACTAGCTTATTTGCTCCACTCTAAATTAAAAAAATTGAATGTAGTCAAGTAGGAATAAGGTTTTATCATTTGAGATTTTTTACATAAAAAAAATTAAATCTTTAGTTTATAACAATATATTTCAATTAGAATTATATATATTTATTTAAAAAAAAAAGTTTTTACATAAGTTTAAATTCATTTTTCTTTTTTTTTTTTTTTGATACTTTGGAGACCAAGTAGGTACTATGATGCTTTGTCCATAAAGTAAGGTTGTCCATTGTTACCTAAACGTTTGCTCAGAATTTCAACACCAGTATCAGTGACCAATAATGTTTGTTCAAATTGTGCTGATAATTGTCCATCAATAGTTACAGCTGTCCAATTATCTGGCCAACATTTGTCTCTCCAACTACCTGCAATTGCATAATTATGATAGTCTAATTATAATGATTATTTAGTTTCAAATATCTAAGATTTAATATATTAAAAATAGAATTGTGGAAAGATAATATACTTCTTTGAGAAGATTCCTAAAGAAATCTTTGATGTTTAATTTTTTTTCTTACCTTGTGATATCATTGGCTCAATTGTAAATGTATGACCTGGTTTCATCACACCAACAGCTTTATTTTCTGTAATACAAAAATTGTGAATGAAAAAAATTGAGTACTTCAATTAAAAACTATAAATTTAATTTTAAATGCATTGCAAATAATACATCAATCTAATATTAATAGTTGTATTAATTTTTATTAAACAATTAAATTTTTTGTACTTGTTTTTCGTTACTTATGAATAGAAGAGATAGGATGTAGATAACTTTTGCATTTTTCACCCTTTTAATCCTATACAATGCTATCTAAACTAAAAACTCTTTTCATGCTTCCCTGATTAAAAATATATAAATTATATTTTGTATTTTCAGCTAATAATGCATTTTTCTGTTTTTAATATTTTTAGATTCTGAACAAAGTGAAGAAGCTAGTGTTTTTACAATGATGTTTATTTATTTATTTTTTTTCTTTTTTTTTTTTTTGTTAACACTTTTTCGTATAGAAATTCTTGTCCAAAAGTT
>JAIPRM010004004.1:0-14090 GCA_025469315.1 Stegophylla sp. TES_Ste_2020 | reverse complement strand
TCCTTTGTTCAGAATCGTTTTACTGAAGAAATGATTTATCGTTTCTTTAAAATTTAATACGCCCGTCAAGAGAATACCACCTGTCGTGCGAAGTACACCCATCGTGCGAAGTATGTCCGGCTTTTTTCATATTACAGGTCATTTTTTGTACAATAGAGTGCAAATTTTTAAATTTTTAAAAATAATTGTATTTTTATTCTTAGAAGATTTTGTTTTTTTTTAATAAATTTATTGTTTGCATTTCATAGTACAAGTGGTTTTACGTTAGACATACAATTTAAAAATATGTAAACATTTATTAATTTTAACAAATAAATAAATAAGCAGATATTTTTAATTAATGCTATACATTTCTACTGCAATAATATAATTTTTATTTTTTAACTTAATTTAAATATATATGTAAACTAGGGTATTTTTCAGTGCTGCAGGTCAATACTCAAGCATAAGACCAAAAAAGGATTTTCCCAAAATTTTAGCTTTTTAGATCAAATTAGTGGATGACACAAACCTAGTTTGTTTCCATAGTTTTACACATATTATTTAGGTAGAATTGATATTGACCTGAAATTCATGTGATGATTTTAAATTTAAATATTACAAGGTAGAGCTGAATATAATCTAGAGTGTTTCTGCTTTGTAATTAATTTGTTTTGTGATTTTGTTTTACAGTTTTTGTAAGAAAAAAAAATTAATATACCATTTTCAACAAAATTTCATATATTAACCATTAATTTGAATAAAACTTACTAGCATAATGTGGGACTCCAGGAGATGTATGGAACAGCTTATGAATGCCATGACCACAATAACTTCTTACAACAGAAAATCCATTTGCTTGTGCATATTTTTGTATAATATTACCAAGTTCTCTATATTTTTCACCAGGTTGTACTGTGGATGCATGTTTACTTATAAAATTTACTTAAATTAAATGATATTAACTTTTTTACCTGCATTTATAGCTTTTTCTAAACACTCCCAGGTAACCTTTACCAATTTTTCCGCTGTTTTTGACACATTACCTATCAAGAATGTTTCATTCAAATCACCATGATATCCTCGATGGCATACAGTGACATCAACTATAAAAATAGAAGCACATAAATAATAAACAACAGTTACATAACAAAGAATAAATTTTATATCTCATACCATTGCAAATATCTCCATCAGCTAAAGGTCTCATATCAGGTATTCCATGGCAAATAACTTCATTTATAGATGTACAGCATGATTTTGGATATTTATAATAATTTAATGGAGAAGGATAACAGTTCCTTTCGATACACGCTTCATGCACAATTCTGTCAATTTCGTCTGATGGTACTCCTACATCTATCATTAATGCCACTTCATCTAAAACTTCTCGACCAAGCTAAAAATAATAATAATAATAATAATATATGTAAACTATACAATAAGCTCATTATATTTGTTAATACTATAATAATTATAGTTATTAGCTATTAAAATTATTTTAATTAGACAACATATTTTATACAAATTATTGAATATTAGCATTATTACGTAAATTACCAAATAATTTATAGCTAACTTGAAAATATTATACATTATTACTTTTTTTATATATGTCTATACCTTGCAAGCTATTCTCATTTCTTCTATTTCTTCATCATTCAATACTTTAATATGAGAGGATAATTTTACAGATTGTTCACTTAGAGGTATGCCTTCAGGATGGTTTGCATAATCAGGTCTTTGTATGTGTTCAGGGACAGTACGGGCAGGAGATGTTTTGTGTGGTCGCAATGGTCCTAAAAACACATAAAAAATAATAAATGAATATTAAATATGTGATATTATTGCATAATTCTTATTTTTTATTTTATACATCAGTGATTTCAAACTTACAAGAATTATGTTTATAAAATAATTACATTTATTTCATATGACCTCCTTTCAAAATATATAATTTAATTGTAATTATTTCATTTTTATAAATTTGTTAAAACTATACAATTTTTTTGGTTAATAAAATGAAAGTTGGACATACTTAAAAACAAAATTAAGTGATATTTGTCCAAGTAAAATCAATATATAAAAAAAAATCATTAAAATGTGAATGTTTCTTACTTACTCATACGAAAAGACTATTTATTGATTTATTTAAATTGTGATTCTCGGAGCATTAATTTTTTTTTTATTATTAGTGCATTTTTTGAGTTTATAAATGCCTTTATAGGATTTTTACTGCATTAAATTCACGGCCTAAAATGAGAGAGTAATAATAAATCGAATACCAAACAATTTGCATATAATAAAGCAGTAACGTTTGATCAGAAAAAAAATTATTTTAACCCAAATACTTTATTTTAAACCTTTTATTGAAAATAATATTTGAACATTGGAACTGCAAACAAATTTACTTACAATAGTTTTGAAATTAAGACTTGGGTTATAAATGTTACAATATTTGTTTGTTAAATATAAGTCTGGAGAAGAGTTTGTATTAAATTTTTTCATTGGTTTTAGTCTAGGTATAATTGGAAAAATCACGGTTGAATTCTCAATTTAACTCGTGGAACCCTTGTGATTATCGTGTTACAGTAGCCCTGATAGAAAATAGCTGCAAGGCGTACTACATAGTGGCTCACTTTTTGCCTCTCTTACTATAGGTACTTTACAATATTATACATAATACATCATTCAAAAATGTTCATTGCACTTCAATTATTGAAGTAGGTACAATCAGTTATAAACTTATTTAACATTAAAAAAATAATTTAAGTTTAACCTGTAAATGCATAATCTGGCCATGGGTTATATGGTTCAACAATTCCATTTGAAGATAAATTTGAGTTTTCTGAAACAAAATAAATATTAATCTTAAAATTACATCTATGCCAAATGAGAATTTAGTTTTAATAAAATATACTCAAAACACATATTTTTAGATTTTAATAACTAAGTACATGAGAGGTTTAGTTGAGTAAAATTATTTTCAAATTATATTTAAGTACAACTTATTTCATTTATATTTAGTAATATTATCACATAGACTTTATTACTTAAGACATAATATCAACTCCTATACACTAAAGTGTCTTTACCTTTATATACCATATTATATATGTAGATATCATATAGGTAATTATGAAACAAATATAAATTATTATGTTAACACAATAATTTAAAATACTTAAAAACGTTACTTACGGCCAGATTTATGAAGAGCTTTATGTACGGACCAGCTGCTTTTAAAACAATCCTAAAAAGAAATAAAATATCAATTTAAGTAACTTATTTGGCAAATTGTTATTTGTTTGGCTTAAAAATGTAGATGCTTATAAAATAAGTTTTCCGCTTCCACATTTCAAAATATTGAGTTAATTGTTTAACTATAAAAATTGATAGCTGTAAACAGAATCAATTATTTTAATTACATTCTTGGGACATCTACCCATTTGTTTTAAGTTACTTTTCATTAAATTTTTTATGTATGACTGAGTGTCAATAACGAGGACTGCTGGAGTGTATGTGTATACATAATGATGTGGAAGATTGTGTTAGTAGAATGAACGTGGTCGAGAAAGAAGCAGATAGAGAAAAGAAGTAGGTATAAAAAGCGTTGAAAACAGATAAAATTTATTACGGAGTACCACGGCAACACCAGGACGTAAACCACGTTATGAAAAAACACACCTCCCTTTTCAGAGCATACAATAGACCCCCATGGTGATTGTATTAACCTGAGAGCAGAAATACGAGCCGGGAATGGTAAGCTTGATGCATGTGGGACACTGCAGATTCGCTGGCGAATTGCAACCAGGCGTCTCGCACGTTCGGTTCGCCATCGAAGTCGACATGATATCTACTTCTAATTGTCCGTCTTCGTCCAATAATTACGCAAGTTTATCAAAAACGCGAATTACCGCCAAGAGATTAACGGTAAATAATAATAAAAATTTACTATCGTCTTTATTTTTTATTTTTTGATTTATGAATTTTTGACAAACGTAAACAAAATGAGAAAGATTAAAATTATATTAACTTAGGAGGTAGCCGTGTCATCGATATAATATCACCACTACAAAATATGAAACCCGGCAATCATGCAGATTATGTGATTATAGCGGCAGTGGCGGGGCAACGTGAAATCCGATATTGTTACAGATATTGATAACAGATGGCTGGCGATAACAGCCTGCAGCAGCTGACGTCATGTTAGTCGAGGCCATAGTTTCGACTTTCGACCAGCAAATTTTTGAATCAGAATCTGGCTTTATAGTCTATATGATACTTTTAAGAAGTCTTTTGTTTGAAATTCTCATTAATTTTTCCTAAATTTGAGAAAATTATCTAAAATTTGACAAAGCGTCTTTAATCCACCATTCTTTATAATACAAACTTAATGTTAGTTTAATTATAGATATAGATTGACAATAATATAAAGAATATTTTGGCGAAAGAATATTTTTAATTTGTGATTATTTTTATTATTTTATTTTTTTAAATTTTTTCCCATCAATGCCATTTTTTTGTTCTCAGTTAATAGTGGATAATAAAATTGGCTATGTATAATATACATGTATATTATATATTTATTTACAGCGTCATTTGTTAAGCATGCTCACTTTTTTTTTGGCTATAAAAATTTGGATTATTTTTCAGGAATGTTCAAGTTACTATAAAAACCATGTTATCTATACATTTTTTTCATTCCCCTTAAAGATTTTCGGCGGTAATACAAACTATTTTCAAATGACATCTCTCCCCAACTTTAACTACGGAATTTTATTCAGGTTATTTTACTGTGAATTTTGTTGTATTAAAATTACAATTCGATAGAATAGTTTTTGAATTATTCAAATTTAACTATTAAGGATAATAGTCTCTTGGACAAATATTTTATTTGTCAACGTATTACGTAATTATTATGAATCTAAGTTTTAAAATGTTAACTACTCGTTAGAATTTTGATTTCAGTACATCAAAATTCATAGAAAAATATCTGAATAAAATTCCGCAGTTAAAATAGGATCTAATTGCGAATCTAAGGCGCGGTGCCAGATCTGACTCGTTGACCGAATTTCAGTGGCACACGGTAAAAATTACTTATTACTAATTACTTTTTTTTTTTTGCTTGTTAAGTTAACCCTAAAATTTATTTTAAAAAAGCTGATACGTTTTCATTTTTTTTTCGGGCACGCGAATATTTTTAAAATTCTCGATTGCAAAACTTTGCAAAATAGATCTTTTTTGCCATGTGTCGTATATGACCATAGACCTCTATGTACATGACCCAAAGCACGGATATATGTACGTGATACGATACACGTCCGTTTTCTGTGTCAATAGGCTCGTATTATTTATTCAATCAGCTGTTACTTGTCAACTCATTATCATTACAGTAGTTATCATTAATGATGCACCTTGATCATATTATATAAATTTCAATTTAATATTATTTTTTAAGAATTGATGTTTACACATCGTCCTTCAAGATTCGCTGTCCAGTCGTTGCTGCTGTGTTTGTCCGCTTGAAATTAAGGTTTTAGAACGAGACCTGTAAATTCTGAACGTTTCTGTGTTACACGTCTTTGGCTTTCGCTGCTCTCATCACTATGAATATTATTCCGAGGTCCGGCAGAAATATCAAATCCGGATTGCTTAACTTGATCAAAAAGTATACGAGCCCAGCCACACCAAAGGATACTCCACCAGTACCATCACCAGCAGCAAATCCTTCCTTCAGTTCAAGTAATTCTCAAGTTTTCGTTGTGCTACATACTAAATACAAATCGAGTGTTTTGTATTGTCGTTATAGAAAAAATTTGTCATTTGCAATGTCGAGGTTATTCTATTCAGGGTATTTTTCGATCGTTTATTAGTTTCGTTAATTGTTAGGTAATGTATTCTGATATATTAATAAAGTGACCAGAAAAAAATTCTGTTAAAGCAGGACGAGTAATCAAAAGGACCTGGCGGAAGAAGGGTATCCCATCTCATGTTTTAGTACTCAGGGAAGAGGTTAATGGTTAATAATTAAAATCTCTTAATAATTGATTTTGGGAACATTTTCGTTTTTTCATGCTAAATTACAAAATATTAAACAAAATTATATTGTGATAAATCATAAAGCATTTGTTAATTATTTATGAGAATAGTCTTTTTCTTTTAGTTAGAAAAAAAAAACAGTTCTTAATATACAAAACCATGCGTGGATACAAAATAATCTGATATGATCCGATCGATTATAAAATATACACACTGTAAGCAAAAAAATAAATAAATGATAGGTTGGTAAGTCTCTATAATTTGATATTGTATAGAATTTCATAATACTTCTAGCATAAATAAAACAATTATCATGGATTAAATAAAATAGGTAATCTATGGTAAGTAGGTATTAATTCTACACTTATCTACTTACTTATCACTTTGCTTATCAAAGTAAATTAATTTTATAAATCATGGGCTTCCATTAACTTTTTTTCAAAAGGGGAGGGAAGTTACTTTTAAAATTTATGTACCTAGTCTTTTACAGAAGCCAAATTTCTTACACTTAGGTAGGCCAATCGGATGATAGAAGTTAAAATGTTTAATTTGAATTAATTTTATTTCTTTCCACGTAAAATCAATAAAACATACACTAAATATTAATTACTAGGTATTGAAAAAAAAGCTTAACATAATTCTCACCATTAGTATTCTTGCTCTTCGGGTGGAATTTGGTGCCTGTAATAAAGTGTAAATTTTTTAAATAAAACAATTTTGAAATTATTATTAAATTATTCAGAACTATTGGTATAATTGCCCTTTGTCGCTGAAGAACTTACTTCTCGTCAAGCTATTATATACCTATAGATATTTATATAAATATGTAGAGTATAGTATACCATATACCTACATATATTATGTTATTTATATTGAAGAGTGAGCGCAGGGACGATAACAAACAAGTGCCATTAAAAATGTATTTCCTATATACCTATGAAATTATAGTAGGTATTTATTTTTGTTTAACTATGTTAAAATATATTGAGGTACTTATATTATTATTGTTATTTGAATTTAGAGATGATACATATTTTAAATTTGAGATCTTACCTATTTTATTTTTTTTGAAAAAAATGATTTTTAAGCATTGTTTTTGTAGTACTTACAAAATAATATTTTATTTTAACTTTTATTGTTTTAGATGTTAAATTACCACTAACAAAGACAAGAAAAATCTTATGTGTCTGGGCTAAACGATATCCATCACTGAAAGAAGTTCCAGATCATGTCGCGTATGCATTATCTAGATTATTATATGTTATTTGTATTATTTAGGTATCATAAATAATTTGTATTGATTTATTTTGCATTTTCTCTGTGTGTGCTAGGATTTACACAGATATTATTCTTGGGTTTGTTTTGGTCGTTTTGAAAACTAGATAATATTGTATATGATCCAAGGAGTGAAGAATACCCATGGTACAAATTGGTACGAAGTATGTCCGGCTTTCTTTTTAAAAGTGAATGTATCGTACATCATTTAATTATGCTTTATTTTCTATATTACTTATATCTTTATTTATTATATTGTGTTCTTATAATAAAGGTATCATAATTAATAGTACAATACAACTCAACCTAATAGATAGGCACACATATATTTTAAGTTTCTAGACTAATTTTTGGCAATAACATGATTATAACTAGTAGTTGTTAAAAACTATCTATGTCCTTCATGTTTTTACAGAAATTATAAAAATCAATTTACATTCCTTTTCTATACATTTAAAAATTCTGAAAGTTAATTACCTATCTTTCAAACTTTCAGACTTTAAGTTTGCGTGTATTTTCTACTGATAAACATTCTTTTATGAAAAACATTTACTTTGTCATACTCTATGTCCATCAATGGGTTATTTTAATTTTTTTAATTAAGACATTTTCATTATTTTATCCATCACTGATCCTGTATTTTAAATATCTTATTCTTTATAGAATATTAAAAAAACTCAGTGATTGATTTCAGTCATTCTTAATGTCATTATTTAGATAAAAAACTATAAATTGGTCTGTAGTGATCTAGGTAGGTTGTATTTTCATTAACTATAAAATATAGCTGTACAAATTAAGAAAAAAAAAGTGTGACATACTTCACATCATGTGTATTATTTGATTTTTGAGTAGAATTTTTAAACATTACCACTTGGGTGTGATTTCTGATGTTAAAAGTTACTTTTTGGAACTTTTGGACATATATTTTTATACAAATAAGTGTTTTCGTAAAGAGAATAAAAAGAAATAAACATCATTCTAAAATCTAAAACCACTAGCTTTTCAGTCCACTTAGAATCTAAAATAGGTCATCAATCAACATTTGTAATTACAGACTTTAAATTCAGAAATTTCTTGTTATACCTCTAGTTATCTATTTCACTTTTTAATATTTTTTTGCATTTACATAGTGCTATTTTTCTTAGTCAGTATTTAGTACATTATTTTGAATACAGAATATTTAATTTCAAATGTTTTAAAAATGTTTGTGATTTCAAAAAACTAGACATACTTTAACCATGCGTATTCTTTGCTCTTGGTAGGTGTATTTAATTTTAAAGAAACGTTAAATTGTTTCTTAAATAAAACAATTTTGAGCTGAACTTCAGTTTATTCAAGAAAATTTTGCTTAAAAATGATAAAGTTTGTTATTATTACAAAAAAATAAATAAATATTTTTTACTTAGCCAGTTTTATATTATATTAACAATAAAAAAAGACAAAAAAAATTCTCATATTTCTCAGGTTGTAAACCTCATATTATTGTCAACCTAGATTTAAATTTTCATGAAGTTTGGATTAA
The DNA here is from genome assembly GCA_025469315.1 of Stegophylla sp. TES_Ste_2020. Lineage (NCBI taxonomy): Eukaryota > Metazoa > Arthropoda > Insecta > Hemiptera > Aphididae > Stegophylla > Stegophylla sp. TES_Ste_2020. The sequence goes on along the minus strand of JAIPRM010004004.1, from coordinate 5,272 downwards.
AAAAAAGAATTTAATTTTAAAAATACTAGAGAATTTCAAAAAATGTTTGTCAAAAGTACAATCTAGAGATAAATTCTAATTCAAAATGTTGCTGGTCAAAACTTTTGGACAACTATATCTATACAAAAAAAGTGCTTACAGAAAAGAAAGAAAAATAAAAACATGAAATTAACATCATTGTAAAAATTCTAGCTTTTTGCTCCACTCAGAATCCAAAATAATAATAATTTGAGAATATACTAAATTGTATAACTATTTTAATTCACACAATCATACCTTTATTAATTTTTCAATACTAAATTGAAACCTTTAATTTAATAATTTATTAAAATCATATTCTGATTTTTTTGCAGTCCAGAAGTATGGAGCAAAGTGCGGTCTGTTATACGAATCAAATTAGCCAACTATACAATGCTTTTTATACTTATTGGTTGTGTTGCTGTGGTGGTATCAGGCAAGAGAGCTCGTGACCGCGGTGAATCAATTATGCAAAGAAATTTGGAGTGGCATAAAAAATACTCTGATGGAAAAGAAGATGAAATAAAGAATATTGGTATATTTGGAAAATAGAATAGATCAACAAGATAGATTTTTAAAATATGTATACATCAAAATTATTCTTATATATCTGCTATGTGTTGTTTGAATATTAATTTTTGATGAAAATGTTATTTATTATAATTAACTGTGTAGAAAATGTGTGATAATTTTTGTTGTATTTTTGGTGCACCAATATTATTTTAAGTTTAAATAGCATATTTATTTCATAGAAACATAATTTAGAATAAAGATAATCAATTAATAGGTATATATATTTTTTTAATTAATTTTTATTTTTACATGTGTGATAAATTATTGAATGTAAAAAACAAAATGCTATTAATATTTTAATAGATCTTTGTAAATACTGACATTAATAATACTTAATGTTGTATTTTGATTTATTTTAACTTCGTTGTAATTTTGTGTGTAAGAAACAGTAATTTATAATTTTAAAAACATCTTAAAAATCTTTGCTTAAAAATAGATTTGTGTTATAGAATTTTTCTATACCATTTAGTTTTTAGTTAATATTAGTTAACATTTTAGTTAATACAATATATAAATTCTTGTTGGATCCTGTAACATCTACAGCTAACATAGTTTTAGAATGGGGTAGAATTAATGTTCTGTTATTGTTAATCTGATGGTTAAAAAAGCTTGAAGTGGCAAAACCAGCATGCTCAGCCACAGGTTGAGTTCAACCCTTGCTGTGTATTATAGTAAATTATAAGTGTTTACAACTTGTTCTGAACATTAGTTTAGTATTGACATAAGCAACATTAGTGCAGAAATAAAGTATTCAATTTTTATTTCCTGAGAAATACTTAATAATAAACAAACATTTATAACAGTTTTAAATAATAAAGGAAGATTAAAATTATATTATTTTTGATAAGAACACAGTGACGGTTCTGGTGGTATTTTGTTTGTGAGGCAAATTATGCCCCCCTCCTTGGTTAAAAAAGTATAAATAAATCACAATAATCGAATTTAATAATATAAAAATAATTATGGTCAATGAATGTCTACTTCTAAATATATAATATAATATAAATATTAATTTTATTAAAATGTGCATTTTAATTGTGTATTTGATTATTTATAATTTTATTTTATTTTTGCTCATAGTTATAAAGATACCTTCTTTCCTACAAAAAAATACTTTTTTGTGGGTAAAAATGAGTTTTTATAAATTTTTAAAGAAGGCATAGAGCATTTATTAGATCAAGAATATCTAGTTTAGATAATTTATACCAGTATGAAATTCGAGTATTTTGAATTAAATTTATTATTTATAGGAAATGTTTTAATAATAAGGTTGTTTTATGTTAAATTTAATTTTGTTTAATGAAACAAAAAAGTATTTTTCAAACATGTTTCAAAAGAAATATTATATGGGCCATGATTATAAATAAATACGTATGTAATTTAAATATTTGCTCGGTTATGTGTGTTTGATTAATTCTGATAATCACCTGCCAAACAATGATATTAGTATAAGTTATAAATATTATAGCATGTGTTAATTCCATTGGCATATAAAACAAAATAAATTATATTCAAACTAACTTTGTTATAGCAGAGGCGGCATGAACTCATGAATTAAAGTAACAATGTGTAAACTTTTACTCTTTCGAATAACTGTATAGAGTAAGAACCCTTCATAATTTATACCTTATAAAATACATATATCTTAAAATATTTTAAATTGAAAACAACTAATGTTCAATTCACAGAGAAGGTATATTTTTATTTTTATTTTAAGTACACGGGATAACAAGATTAAACCTTTAAACCTTTAAACAAGATAAACATACAAAGGTACAGAACTGGCCTTAGGTAAATTTATTTTACAGTACCCCTATTAATTAAAATATCAATAGAGAAATTAGAATAATAATATTAATAATAATAAATTACAATAGGTAATTTTTGGGGGTATGGGGTAAAAAAATATAATAATTAATTTGATTCATTTGAAATTTTCCACCCCTAAACTAGTGTCGCCTTAGGCAGCTGCCTACTTTGCTATGCCCTATGGTGTTGAGCTTGCCTTTCAAAGGTAATAATATAGACAAATATTTACAAAAACTTAATTAATGCTAAATGGTTATATGAAAAGATTAGCCAGAGACGTGGGATCCGCATTGTTATTGCTCATTATTTTTTTGCAATGGCTCATTTTTTAAATAATTTATGTTCACATAAGGAACGTAAAAAGGAGCGATTAAACAAGAAAATCGTTGAGGCACTTTGAAGTGTATTAAAAAAAGAAAAGAAGGAAAATTTAGCTTTTTATGATTTTCTGTATTTATTTTATAATTTTTTTACACAAAGTAGCAAAATAAAAAAAAGAAAACTCAATCTAAGTTTGTGGGTTTATCTGTAATATGTATTTTAAACAAGTTAGGTGTACACAAAAATGATCGCTTGTTTATTGCTAGGTATTCGGAGCTATTCGGACATAAGCATAAAATCTTAATATATATCTTGTATTTTCAGTTTTTTTTTTTTGCATATTTAGTTATTTGTTAGTGCAGAAGTGAATATATATATTAGACACTGTAAAATTAAATGTCAACTATTTTAAATACATTGTTGGCTTCATTCGACGTACTATTAAATACTGCGGATTATAATAAATGAAAAATTTGGATTTTTCCTGCGAAATTTCGGGAGAGATTTTAGCCCCCATAGCCTTCCCCCTCCCCACTGCAGTGGTCCCTGGTGCCTTGGTCGTTATATAAACGAGTTCTACGCATTACGAAAACGCCACGTGTTTAGCGCTATTTTTGAAGTGTTCAAGCTGTTCTAAAATGCGGAATACGAAAACCACCGCGTATTACGACAATATAACGTCGTCGTCGTCGTTTTTAAAGTACAATCGTAAATCCGTATATAGTGCTTAGTTTTTGCAGCTTGTATTATATTATATTATGTCGTTATGAATGTTATGTGTGTGTGCTGTTAAGAGACTTGATGGATAAAGCTGCAACTATATATACTATCTGAGATAATTTTATTTTCACTATTATATTTCTGTGTACGCGCGATCGGCGCCCTCGCCATTTTAAAAGGGCTCTGCAGCGGTGGTGGTGGTGGTGGTGGTGGTGGTTTATGCGGTCGTGTATAAAACGTACATCGAACGCTACTGTGCGAAATAAAAACGATAAATCCGTATCGTGCTCGAGCGGGAGCGCGGAAAAGAGATAAAAATGAAGAAGCCCAAATAAATAAATAAATAAAAACTGGGTTTTTGGTGCTGGTGGCTGCAATAAAAATCTGATAAAATCGAAAGGGAAACAAATAACTACTATAGTGATGAAAAGAACACGCGTGCCGACCGACCGAATTGAAATCGTCGTGCTCCTCTTGCCCCCTCCCCCCCTCCTATTTTCCACACAGTGTGCTCGCGATTTCTTACGTTATGGTTTTGGTTATGGTCGTCTACTCGAATGCATTCCCATGACATAAATAACATACTGTTATGCAGTCGGAGGAGGCAAAAATATTAAACGTTTCCGTTGTTATCCTACCTATAAGTACAATATTATATCCGCTCATAGGTGAAACTAAATATTCTAATTCCTGGGCTGACTAACTTTGTAAAGGTACCTATATTACATTGAAAATATTTTATTAAGAACAGACATTTTACGGAATGAGAATGTACGAAAATTATTACTTTTTAATGATATTTTTATTAAAATTATAATGTTGAGTAATATTTCTTTGAATATTGAAGTTATTTTTCTGTTTTTTTTTTCTACGTGTAAACGTTTTCATACAAAAATTTTATTCTTGTCCAAAAGTTTCGACCATCAAATTTTTGAATCAGAATTATTGGCCTCTTATAAATTATAAATATAAACAATTTATTCAACTCAACTTCATTATGATACATAAAGTATAAGTTAATATAAAAAAGGAAAAGAAAAATAGAATGAGCTGATTACCCCTCTCTTTAAGCAAGCTTGTGATGAGAGGGGATGTCTTCAGTTATAAGTTATTATTAATAATTATCAACAAGTTTTAAAACTTAGAAAGCAATAAGAATAGGTACATTTACAACAAATGAAGAAAGTGATAATGATTATAATATTAAATTTAGGGTTTCTTGATTAGGGTTTCTCAAACTGTGGGTCGCGACCCACTGAGGGGTCTCGAGTCTAATTTCGACGAATCGCGAAAAGTTTTTTTAATTACATATAGATTCTGAGAAATTAATGTTTTTAACCAAATATCACTGAGTGTTTTAACTTAAATTTATAAGACTCGTAGTATTTAAAACGGAATTTGTGTGCGCGTTATGTAGGTTAGGTAGGTTTAGTTAGGTCCCATCCATGAGCCCACATTGTCGTGGTGGAGAGGCTCATGCCTTTAGGGGCATGCTAACGGGCTCACAAAAAAAAAACGATAGTTAAAAAATCTTTGGACATTTTACACCTGCCCCAGGACCCCACAGATTCAGGGGATCCATTATCATAGCTTTCTTTCATCATATCTCTCTCTTCTTTTCTTTTGTTAGATTGGTTAAGCAGGTAAGTAGGCAGTCCTGTAAAGAATACTTTTAAAAAGTACTTGAGTAAGTACTCAAATACATTTTTTTTTAAGTATTTAAGATACTACTCAAATACTTTAATTGTATAGTATTTCAAATACTTCTCAAATACTTTGAAAAAGTATTTGGAATACTTTTCAAATACTTTTGGTTTTTAAAGTGAGTTTC
>JAIPRM010004003.1:0-24204 GCA_025469315.1 Stegophylla sp. TES_Ste_2020 | reverse complement strand
TCGTGGGATTCCCAACATAATTATATATAATTATGTAAACTTTATATTACTATTATATAGACTATGCCGATAATTTGACAAAGGGATTCGTGTTTCATATTTATTAATAGTGACATAGTATTCAGTGATTATAAAGGTTTACATACTATAAATATATATATATATGTATAACACACTACGGTTTCAAATGTCCATGTACAGTGTACGGTATAGTTCGCACGTTCTATCCGTTTTGTCTCGTTATCAGTATTCGAACAATACTGACCGCTTTTTTTTTTTTTTTTTGTTTTTTTTTTTTTTGTTTTTTTTTTTTTATATTATTAACTTCCTTCGTTCAGAACCGTTTTACTGAAGAAATGATTTATCGTTTCTTTAAAATATAATACGCCCGTCAAGAAAATACCACCCGTCGTGCGAAGTATGTCCCCTTTTTAATTTTTATTTTGAACTATGAAAAGTATATAGTTGATTAATATCTTATCAGAAAGGGTTTGTTAAGTAGATACTGAATGTAAATTTATATATATATATATATATTTAGTAAATTTTTGAATCCCGTATAAAAACGTAAATACAGCTCAAAAATATATTTATATTAAAATATTTCAACCTATATATGAACGTGTTGTGATTAGTTTGAACATTAGTAACAATAACCGAAATACTTTTGGAATTATGGTTTATATTTTTTAAGTCTCCCTATCAACCTCCAGTTGCACCTATTGCCATTTTTCGGTATCGTGTGTGACGTAATTCCGAGCGACGTAATAGCAGCAAGAAAAAAAAAACTAACTCGCCTAAACGTGATTCCTTTAGGCTATTATTTAATAATCCTTCCTTTAATAATTCCTTAATTCTAAAATATGCCACCCGAGGTTACCGATTGTCCTCTTCTGTAAACATGCTATAACAATGGTTCCTAACCGGTATTCGCCCCTAGAGTGGAATTAAGAAATTGCCCATTGGAGAATTCTGTGATGGTGAAATAACAAGATTTTTTTTTTGTTAATTTTATTAAAAAAATTAAATTTCAAACCTACTTCAATTATTTTTAATTAATATTTACATTTTATATTATGATTTCTAATTTTATGTTTAATAATTTGTTCTCGTATATTTTAATGTTATGAATAAGTAGGTTGACTAATATCTAATTTATAAAATAATGAAAATAAAAATGCATTAGTAGTATGAATATACGAATACTTAAAGTTATTTCGTATAATTTATTTGTATAGCAAACAAAAATAAAAGTCAAAACTCTATTTTAAGGGGGATAAGAATTTTGAAAATTTACGAGGAGGAGTGAGATTTTAAAAAATTTCAAGGGGAGAAAAGAATATTAAAAGTTGGGGCCTATAACAACCTGCTGGTTTTATTAAATTTTTTTCAGCGATAACATTATCACAATATATAATAAAATTAGAGTTCGAATTTTGAAGGCATTTGTTTTTTTTTTTCATTGCTCTAAAACGAAGCTATGTCAGCTTAAATTTGATTTATACTTTTAATATTAAAATGTACGACATTTTATTTTGCTTTTTTTCGTATTTTAATGTTTTTTGGTTTTTTTTAAGATGGTACTATTTTTTGCATTTAAGTATCATTTTTTAAAAATGTGTTTTAAATAAACGTATTCGTATGATTATATTTATTTTTATTAATTACTAGATTTACTTGTTCTAAAGACATGGCTTAATCAACTTTATCTCGATGTGTTTAATTTAATGGATTGATTTATTGATGCAACTTATATAATGATAATGTCTGTTCTAAATGTATATATATATACTGTTCAGTCATTTCTCGACAAACTTTCACCATGTTCATAGATGTTCTAAATTTATATTTTTATGTATATACTATTAGATCCACTGAGAAGATTTTTTTTTTTGAAAACTTAAAAACAAATTTAATCGTCAATGCAACTTCGATGATATAGGTAAATCATTTTGTAACAATTATTTAATTAATTTTGATTAATTAGTATTTTAAATAGAAAAAAAAAATACAGATTAATTGTGGAAGAAGAAAAAAAGCAAGTTTTTTTCTAATAATCTAATAAACTGATAAATAATTATAATACAATATTTTGTAATCCTTAAATATTAACCCCATTTTTAATGCTTTTTTTAAGCCTTTTTGGAAGATTTATTGAGCTTTGTTGCTTTATTTTAAATGTTTGTTTTTGAAACTTTTTATTGCTTTATTATTAGACAACGGATTTTCAGTATTCTATTAATAATGTTACTTTTGTATCATTAACTCTGTTTTTTATTTAAATTATTTTTGGAATGTATCGATTTTACAACAAACTTTTATTTCGTATGGCGAATTTTAATCTGAAGACAATAGTGCATTGAAAATAAAAACCGGAAATAACTTACACTACGGACATCCTTTGCTCGTCAAATAAGAGCGATTGATATTATAGCATATTATTAAACCGTTTCACCAATTAGTTTATAAGGCTCGTTACATGACAGGATCAAGGGTCCTGCGTTCTCCGTGTCCTGTGCTATTTTATCGACATTTTACAATCCACGTTAACAGCAACGGCCGTTATGGTCTGTGAGTGGTTTTTCCTTTTTCCTTACCTATAACAAAACAAAAAAATCATGTGTAATAGAACTGAAATTTTTTTTTTTTCACAGCAAAATTGAACGAAAATAAGTAAAATTTTTAAGAAAACATTCGTATACAGATTACGTTTAATTCGACGTTGGCAAAAAACAAGTTTATAAAAATGGAAAACATATCCAGCATCCGATAAAATTTTTTGAAAATAATAGGCATTAAACTTCCCATATTCGTGAAATCTCGATGAACCTTTTCCCTTTTTAAAGTAAATCGTTTTTATTTTATATGAATTTAGTATATAAGTTTGTATGTAGTTTTTGTATATGAGTAAATTTATAAAGCATAGTAAGGTAATAATACAAGGTTTTGTCTAGTCAATGTTGATGAAATAAAATTGTTGTTATTTTCGTGTTCTGTCCAGGAGAATAATTATACCGACTTTAAACATTTCGTAAAATTTGACATAACCATAGTGTAGGGGGTGGTACATAAGTGATACGTGCAGGGACCCGAACACAGAACCGAAAAGAACCGGTTGATCTTAAAAAATTTGGAACCAGAAACTTTATTTACAAAATATTAAAAACCGTAACAAAAAAATTAATAAAAAGTTGATATTTTATGACACATTTCTATTTTTATTTGTTTATTCGACACAATATGATTAATATAACATAATGTTATAATTATATCACAAATACCTACTGAATCCTAAGACAAAAGTTTGTTCTGGCTTTTGAGAGGTTTTGGTATAAATTTCAACAGCGGATAGAAACATTTTTAGAGGGGCTAAGCTCTCTCTCCCTAGTTACGCCGATGTATGGGACACTTAGTTGATTAATTATTTCTTTACTGAGCGTCCGAATAGTTATGGCTAGGTGTTGATTTGGATTAAAAATATATATATACTTAAAAAAAAATGTCCCAGCACACTCGGTCACTTTTGCTGCACGCACTCACAGTTTTTTGAGCTTTCATATTGTTATGATAATATTATAAAATGTTTATTATTTCACGGTCGATGCATAAACATAATATTGTCGTTTGAGTACCAGCAAGGGGAATCGTCCCGCGGAGGAAATGACTTTTTACTCGTTTACACGCGTTCGGGAAAAACGTTTTAGTGCGCTCCGCGTGTTTGCGTTACGAGATATTATATATTAACACCAGAAACGTTTTTTTTTTACGAGGAAGCGATACCCGAATTTATCGTCTCCGTTTATCCGGACCGTGACGAGCGATTTAGGTTGTATACACGCGCGTTAAACGCATAAATGTATAGATATATTTTGTACGGGACTAAACTTGCAGTATAGCACCTAACGTTAAAATCGCATAATAACTTATAGCCAAATTTGAACGGGAAAAGATTTACGAGGATTTCGAGTGGCATTTTCGCGTAAAGTATATTATACATCCCACCGAACGAGCGTTTTTACAACTTTTTTTATTTGTACTTTTGTTTTTATATAGCTATTGTGTTATATCTCTTTTATTTTGTCGTCAGAGAACGTGTTTTTTTTTTTTGAAAAAGAATAAAAAAAGACCCCGCGGATCCCTGTAACTACTCTTTTATCTTTAAATCGCGTTATACAGTTCTATAGGTAGTGTTTACATAAAAATGAAGTCATTTACACTCGCAGGTGATTCTATGACATTGAATCAATCTATTGCCGAACAACAGTGTTGAGCATTATCTAGATGAACACAATTAATTACCTTTTATCTTATCTAGATAATTAAAGAAATAATTATCTTTTATTTTAACTTAGATTTATAAAAATTTTATCTAACTAATTATATTTATTTCGATAAATCAATCTTAAAGATGAATATTTTTTTACATTCTGAGTGTAGCAAAGAAGCTAAGGTTTTTAAATACCATGTGTATTATTTATTTATTTATTTCTATTGTTACTTTTTTATTTCTGTTGACATGTTATAGTACAGAAATTTAGTCCAAAAGTTTCGGCTAACAATTTTTTAGATCAGAATTCAGCATTAAATAGTACTTTAAAGAGGTATTTTTTCAAAATTCTCATTAGTTTTTTTTCAAAATGTAGAGAAACTACCAAAAGTATGACTAAAATGCCATTAAAACTCTAATTTTTAATCTAAACTATTTGAAAATTAAAATATCGATGAATAATATGAAAAATATCTTGATAAAAGAAATTATCAAATTTGTGAAAAAATTGTCTGTAATTTTTTTTTTCTCAGTTAATAGTGAGATATACAATTTGCTAAGATAAAAATTCCTTTAAGTATCTCATTAAACTGAAGTCACGCTTAGAATCGTTTTATTGAAGAAATTATCGCTTATTTAAAATGTAACATTCCCACCAAATCTAATTCTAACCTAACCTAACCAAACTAGAAACGAAGAACAACCGTGGTGTGAAGTATATCTACCATTCTCGATGGTAATGCAATACTTAATTCATTTATAGTTATGAAAGATAGATTAAGTTAAGTATTTTATATTAGTGAAACTAAACCTAAAATATTATTTTTTTATTAAATAAACTTCAAATAAACAGAAGTTTTTATTGTTGTATACATTTTATACTTAAAAAAAAATAAATTAAAAATATTTTTATCTTTTTTTCACCCGGATAAATATAACTTTATCTTTTATCTGTATCTAGATAATATTCACATTTGTTATCCTTTATCTTTATCTCAAATACATTTTTACTAACTATATTCGATGTTTATTTAGATAAATTTTAAATTATCTGTGCGCAACACTGCCTGACAGTAATCGTAAGCTATATTTGATGTCAGAAGTAGTGACGTGCGAATTTCAGAAAATTTAGTAACAGGAAATTCCCTAAAACGTTTCCAAAACCAGGAATTTATTAAAAATATTATAATTATTACTTTCAAGATAATAATTGTTAGGTAATATGTTACACTTACAATATTTAATAAAAACTTATAGTTGTAGAGGATCCGGATGTTCAATACTTTCTATTGATAAGGACTTTTTGGAAAATCAAAAATATTTAGCATGTGTTTGGTATAAATCTATGCAGTTTTAATTTATGTATGTTATGGTAAAAATAAAATATTAGAAAAAACTAAGATTGTCGTAAAATGATTGATTTAGTAATTCGTTGCCAAAATATTTTCGAAATTTCTTTGATAAAAGTGGATTATATAAGTTATTTTATTGTTGATTATTATTTATCGAGATTAATTTCAGAAGTGAATATGATAAAAAGAAAAATGACTTTAATTTTAAATAAATTTAATGGTATTTTTTTGTAAATTATAACTGAAAAAAAAAATAAGTTACTTATCTTTCATTTGAACTTTTTAAAGCTCATTAATAATTTAAATAGCATATTATAGTGCATGATTTACATTTCTTACATAAAGAATTTTACAGTGCATAATTTATGGTATTTAAGTGCTAGAAGTCTGGAGCCCTGATTATAAGTCACATTATATTTGTATATTATATAAAACACGAAAAAAATATTAAATATATATGAAATAAAACGTAATACTTTTTAAAATGAAAAATGGTTATTAAAATATACTTTATTTCTTATAAAAGTGTTTAAAGAGGTCTGAGACGAGAATTAATTCAGAAGATTAGTGGTGAGCTCTTAAACACTTTAGCACCGCCTGAAATTTGGGTTTAGACAAATATTGATTAAATATTCCCAAAACATTCTCTAATAATTCCCATGTATCATTATTTATCATTATTCTCATAAAAAAATAAAACTTGTTTACAACGAACAACAGTGTACCACATCGTGATAATCGAATCTACTATATTTTATTTTGTGTATCATGGGTTATCTATATATAAAATATATATATTTGTATGAGAATGTATCCAAGGAAATAATCAACTAATGGCGAATAAAAATTAAAACTAATTTAAAAATTCGAAAACATTCTGAACTCCAAGGCTAGGCTAAATACATTTTTAAAAAAATTTTTAAGTTACTCTAAACAAGTTTAGGTTAAATTTAAAGATAAAAGTTACTCATATTTTTTGAATAACTAGTTTAAGTTATATTACTTCATATTGCGGAAATAAATGTAACTCGTGAAGTTAGAAGTTACTTTGAAAACTTTTAACTTAACTTAGTAACTCGTTATTGTCCAAACTTGCTGAATTCTTTAATATTTGTTTAATTTAATCCAATATAATGGAAATATTCTTGAATATGTACCATAAGTTAAAATATTCTGAAATATCCTCTGAAATCAAAATATGTATTAACATGCGAAAAAACTTTATTTGATGGATTCTACATGGTTTGAAACGCAAACTTTTCTTATACCCATCAAATAACATAAATTCATGAAAACATGTTTTTACATACAAATCCGGTCTATAAAGTTATTGGACTGGTTCTCGAGACAATAGTTATATTTGCAATAGACACCATTCAGTCTCACCACGCAGAGTAGTTAAAATCGAAAATAGTTGGCCAAAACCCCAAAAACAAAAATACATAAAATCGATTTTTTTTTCAAAATATTTTTCCTGCAATACCTGAGGTACGTATATAAATTTGATACCAAAATTCTACTTGAATTACAGATTACATAATTATTAAAGTACTCAAAATGTACTTGAAGAACAATATTTTTTTGATAACCATCATACATTTCAATACGTATTTTATACTGATTGAAACAAAAAAATCATTTATCATTTAATAAACATAATATATGAAATAAAGACAATGTGTAAAACTTTGTATTTATTAAGTTACGATTACTAATGAACCATAATTAGAGATTGCAATGTTCAGTATCGCAAATAATACAGAAATGAGCACAAAACAAGTAAATTCAATAAGTTTTATCATCGAGTGACATGCTTAAAATAATAGCATCGATTACACCACAATCAACTGAACAATAATACATTATCATTGGCTACGCATGTCTGCGCCTTTTTCTGTTATAAATGTTTTAGGTTACGAATTTTTAATGACTGATTCATATAAATGTTGCTTTTAATGGTTTTAATTCTTACAATTCTACATGGACGGGTCGATGAAATTATTTCGTCTGACGGTACATTACATTATGTTTTAAATATTTTTTAAACTAATCTGAGGTAAAAATTCTGAAGAGTTTTACAAAATGAAATTGAAAAAATGAAGAAATATTTAAACGAATGTTTTTTTAACAAGTTAGGTTAGATGACGTTTTTCGTACAAGTATTGTCCAAATAATATTTAGTAGATTATTAATAAAAAAAAAAAAAAAAAAATTAATTTTTGAACTTTAAAGTTTTGGCAAAATATTTTTGTTTTTGAACTACTGTGCGACGGTATACGGTCCACGTATTGGGGTTTTCGTTTCTCGTTTCACTTAAATTACAACAGTTTTCACGACGCGGGCGAATTGCGAACCTCGTTACGTCGGAACATTTTCTCCGAATTCGAGTAAATCGACTTAATCCTCCGGGTAGTGGCTTCGTCTGCAAGACGTTTTCACTTGCACAGAGTCCCGACGAAGTGATGTCCAGGGACAAATGATCTGCGGCCGAATTGCGAGAAATCCATACCTGCGTCCGGGAAAGGCTGGCTGGGCGCTGTGAGAGGACCCGAAGCTCGTATTTTCATCGTGAAAAACTTATAGGTAGTAAGTGTGTGTATAAAATATATAAATGAGTATGGATATTATAATATATGATGACTATGTTTATAAATATAAAAAAGGAGACGAATAATATTTTCTGAACTCCAAAAGAACACCTCATTCAGTTATTATTTGGTAAGTTTTTCTGTGTAATTTGTTTTCAAAATGACAATAAGGTAAGTACATTTATTTTAGTTTGAAAACACTCCTTATCTGTTCCTAGCTTTCACTTTTGTTGTGACTCTGAAGAAATTGGTCGATAACTTGGCTGATTTTTATTTGGTTAATATAAACTTCCAAAAATATTCTGTATTTCAATGTATTGTATCAGATTTTAAAATTTTTAAACTTTTGAAATGGAAATCACGGAAATATATTTTTTTAAATTACCTTCGTTATGGTTGGTGGGGACAATAAGTCGATTATTTCTTTTAGTACTTAGTGCTTACATAATATTATTGCTTCTATTGCTGCATCAGTTACTGGATTTACCCATACATTTTATGTAGTATTGAAATTTTTAGAAACATTTTTTGTAACTTTTCGACCAACACCTCTTTATTTTATACCATTTAACTATTTTCGTAAATTGAATTAATTTTGTGAGATAATCGATGTCTGGTAAAAACTTCCATTACATAAAACAAAAATATATCCGAAGTTTCAACTTCAATATTTGCTAATTCCAACGCATTTACTTTGACTTCAGTTTTAAAGATCAAAAAGTCGAATTTTGTTTTCATTTTAGAGATGTAATATTATATGTTTTCCATTTTTCGTATAAAATATTTTCTTCTATGTGCATAAAATGGAAATGGCGGAATTAAAACAAGACCACCTTCTGATAACGGTACGAAAAGAGTCCGTTCGAAATTTTTCGAGACAAAGAGACGTGAAGCTCAAAAAAGGGACAATCGCGCTTTTAACGGGACGTAAATTCACTCTATGTTGAATACAATTCTGGAAGGTTCAAGTTAGGCGTGGGATGAGGATTAGTTTAAGTGGTGGATGAAGGTGTTTCGAGAGTTATTCTTTCCAAAACGTGGCAGTAGAAAATATTAAACAAACATTTTTCGCTATGCAGGACGCCTGCTAAGTCAAAGACAATAATGCTTGAAATTTTTATTTCGAATTACTACTGTGTTTTGACTTCGCACCCAAGGACATCCGCAGGGATTCGTCAAGAGAAGGGGAAACATTTTTTAGTCTTCGGTTCCACCATGTTATTTGATTAGTTTATAGTTTGAGACATTTTTTTTTTTTCACGTAGTTAGGTATCGAATGTAAAAAAATGTTTATGAATTAACTGAATTAAATTAATTTAATTAACCTAACAGTCAGCAGCATTTATCATGATTTGTTAATAGATATGTCCTTTTAAATTGATAAATAATTTTTTCTCGAATACATAACATTTTATGAAGGTACCATTATTTTTGAAGTTATGTTAAAAACTAAAATCTAATTTATGAAAATTTAGGTTATATTTACTGTTTTTCTACAAATTTTTGAGTAGTTAACCATTCGCTTAGTAAAGTATTGAAAATTTGAAAATGAATACTCAACAGTGCTAAATAGATAAAATTTCCGTTCTATAGGACTATAGAGTTACTAATCGAAACTTTTGGTCCAGTATTTCTACCCAAAATCTTACTTACATACATACGGAAAAAAAACACACATAGATTTGAATAATAAATACATTCTTAGCTCCACTTAAAAAATAAAATTGTACAGATTCAATTTTTACAGATTTACAATAATATCGAAATTGAATTTTCGATCCTTAAATGTAAGTTAAATTAAATACGATGGATATTTCAAATTTTAAACGTAAAACTTCAATATGCATTGACGTTTTAAGTAATGGAAGTTTTTACCAGACATAATTAATGTTACTAAATAATTATTACATTTTTTGGGAAAGAGTAATAAATACCAAATGTAAAGCTAAGAGTCCTATTGGTAGGTAGTGTATGAAAAAAACTAAGTGATATTAAAAACTGATATTTTTGTAAATCTACATACGTACAGCAAAATTTTCAGAATATTATGTTATGATATTATAAGTACGAAAAGAAAGAATCGATTTATTGTTTCTACAGTCATAATAATGATAATTATGAATACACATAATATATATTCCTTTACGATTTTAATATAAAATTAAGAATTAAATAATTAAAACGAAATATGACACAGCAAATTTAATTTTTAGAAAAATATGAGAAAATTGACATTAATTTAATTAAAGTAATCCAAGATACCAACATTTTCATTTTTTTTAAAGTCACATCAAAATGACTGTTAGCAACAAATAATGATTGTTTTTTTTAAATATTAATTGAATTTAAAAAAAAAAAAAACTGTCTTATTTTTGCTGTCAAAACTTGTTAAATTATAAAATTTTCTAACAATTTTGATAAATATTCTTTTAAAGTTTTAATATTTTATATCTTTTAATATCTTTTAATATTTTATCTATCTTCCTTATTTATCAATACGTCATCCCTGCTATTTATTCATACCAATATATGTTGGGCAAAATATAGTGACATTAAAATAACGTCAACATAAAGTTTTGGCAGATGATGATCACATCCCTGTAATACAACCCTTCTAAGACGATATTATCAGCGCTGGACATGCGACCGCGTAGGACGGCAAATGTTCAACAAGTTTTGTTTTATTTTTTTGTCAAAAACTTTTATTAATTATTCGTTTGTTTGCAGTCAACGTTTCCTTTTGGATAAATCAAAAAGGAAAAGCGAAGCAAAATCTCCGTACCTTAATACATGTCAACGTAAATACTGATAATACTATTATAGATACAATCGCTGAGTTTTGTTCGACCTATTTTTGGAAAAACTAGTAGAAAACTAATAAAAAACTATTAAAATATTACTTCTTATTTATTTTTGCATTAATTTCGGTATTTAATGTAACATCTATTATTTTTGATTTTATAAGTATAACACGAATAATACAAATTTAATGAAAATCCACAGGGTTGAGATTTGTTTTTCATTGGATCAATACTCCGGGTATTGCTATGTTAGTGAAAAATGAAAACGAATCATTTTTATTTCGAATGTAATCAGAGTTTTTTTGGCGTTACGAAAATTTAAAAAATATGGGTCAACACTCGCAGATGCAGTACGATACTATAGCTTGAAATAAGTGTAATTTTGAAAACGGATAATTCATAATATTCCTCTGGCAAATACGATTTTGAAAGGGATACTAAGGTGTTTAGCACCCCTTTTATACTGCACCGATCTCTAATTTTTCTGGCAATAAATTATGTTATTTAATACCGTTTTTGTATCTGATGCGTAATTTTATGTGAATATGTACTCAAAATAAATCACATTTAATTAAATTATAATAATACAATATAATAAAATAAATTACATTATTGTATGTCTATGTATTTCGTTAAAATTATAAAAAAGAAAAAATATAATTATGAGGATTGCTAATAATTTAGACCAGGGTGTCGATGTCAGACAAAAAAAAAAAATTATATATAATTGCTCTCAAAAATGTATTTATGATCAAAAATACCCCGAACATGGCATAAAATTCAATATAAACACATTTTAAAATAAATAAACCAATGCTTAAAAACAGATAAAAAAATATTTAAAATTGTTAAAATCAAACTATCAAATGTCAAATTAGAATTAATGAACAAATTTTTGATGAAACAAAAAAAAAAATTCGTATATACTATGTAATATTCTAATATTAGTCTATAAAATTATCATTTTTCACCCTAATAGTGGAAATTAAAAATTGACGAAAAATACTAAAAAATGCCATAAAAAATAAACGAATAAAAACTTTAAACAAATTAGTGCCATCTATGTATTATTTAAAGCAGGGTTCGGCGATATTTTTAACCTGAAAATAATATAAGAAACGTTTTAAAATGCGAAAATAAAAAGTCAATCAGTGACTCTAATTAATTTATTGATATCAACTTCCAAACGTCTTATTAAAATTCGAAATACAGTATGAAAATTCCATTACTATGGTGTAAGCGGTGTTAAATGTTTCGGCACTTTATAACCGAGAACGTCTATTTATATACGTAAACATTACTGTCACATGTTTTTGTGCATTTTGCCTGATATGTTTTAACATGGATTTAGGAAAACCACTTAAATTTTGAAGGATTCCCGAAGATATTTTTTTTTAGAATTATCATTTCGGAGTTCAATGACTTCCATTTGTAAACTATTGTGGACAACATTGTGTCCACTATAAATACGTTTTTTATCACGCAGTATGGACCATGTTTTTGGAAAAATTAAATTGTAATTAATAATGAATTATCGTGAAAGTTTCACAACTTTTTGCTGGCCACACAAAATCACTTCGAGAACCCCAGGTTGCTCACCTCTGGTCTAAAGCGCTAAGAAAAAAAATCAAAATCGGATTTCACAAATGATTAACCTCCAATAAAATAAACTTTGAACCCCCCACCCCCCCCTTTGGTATTTTACTAAAAGTTTTAAATGAAAATCCGCTTCTCGCGTACACCGCTGAACCTGACATGTTTAAGTGCAAAAAGTTTAATTATAATTGTATAATTATAATAAAAAGAAGATAATAATCTTGATGAAATGGACAGATGTTGTCGTTGTGTAAGCTGTTATTAAGTTACTTACTAAAAAAAAAAAAAAAAAAAAAATCGTCACTCCTAGATATATATGCATATAATATATAATAACACTTGTATGTTATGTATGATTATTGCTTCGAGCGTCGTCGTCGTTCCCGTGACTTCTTCGTCTTGTGTTATATTTATTACCTTTCTAACCTACGCACGATATTTTATACATTTTTCACAAGTGATTGAAGTTTTTCGACTCTCTCTCGCCATATTTTTTTTTTATCACCCCTACGTCGTATAACAGACAGTTTTCCGTTGTCACTGCGTTTTATATGTCCCCGCGTGTACACGGTGAATATTTCCCAAATCGTGTTTCCAGCCATTCCACTACCGACGACGACGCGCGACGTTTACGACACGTCGCGTTGTCACGTATATAAAAAAAAAAAAAAAACGGTGGTCTACTCACAAAAACCGTTTACGTCCTGAATATATTATATTCCGTTTTGAAGTAATGCCGAATGTCTGCTATATTTCTGGTATATATTTCAAAAACGATTTATTATTATTATTATTTTTGCTACCACAAATCGTACACTTAACTCCCTCTCGAATAAGAAAGGAAGGAGTGTCGTATGAGTGAGACGAAAAACGGTAAGGGCTCGGGGTTAAGAAGATTAATACCTAATATTATTAAAGTCTCTCATTTCATAAACGTTTAAAACTTTTTTCCCGTAGATTGTCTATATTATTTCTTTTGTCGGATAACAAAATATTTTATTTACTCGCGGCGGTAGTTGTAATAAAGCAGTTCACCGAATCGATCCTTGATGGAGTAAAGGGCGACAGTTTTAGCCAAAGTTAACTTTTGATATCAAACAATTAAAAAAAAAAAAATACCTTTATCAACGATAGTTAGGTGTAAGCAACTATTTTATTAGAAACGATCGATTTTTTTTTTTTCTTACGTTTTGGCATAAATGTCAAGATTTAAATTTGTCAACAACATAAATGATATAAGCGATGACATGAATGTGATTTATTTTCTGTCTTTTATCTATACCGTTAAATACAACAAGAAGGGAACGCGTTATATTATTATTACTAATTTTTTCCACTTAATTATTGATCGAAATAGGTATAATTTTAAAAGACATAAAATACTGAAATAGATAAGTGACATAGGTGTAAAGAGTAAGTGACATATTATAATGTTAAGCTCTTCTTTTTTTTTTTTTTTTGCGTGTAAATGGCGTATCAGTACTCTAATCAAAGTAAATTATTTTATACAATTTTGTTTAAGATAAAATTATACATAGTTTAAAACAAATATTATAACATACATCAAATATTACACATTTTTGAAATGTCTTTTTGTGTGTCTGAATAATTGTCTAATTCTACGCCTTTCTGCCTATTAAGGCTCGATATAGTTAGAGCTTATATCGATAAAACATTTTGTATCAAAAAGACAAAAAAAAAAAATGTTAAACGTGCACTGGATTATTTGCTCCATTATTCAAAATCTAAAATGTTTCACTTTAGAAAACGATATTTACCTATGTTAACCTGGAACTATAGTAATTTACCCAGCGGTCAAAATAATAATTTTAGTACGCACAATGTGTATTAAAATATTAAAGTATCTATATTAAAAGTGCTATACATTTTTGGGCTAAGTGCTATAGTTTTAAAATAAAGTTTAAAAACTCTAAAACTACCCACATTGGCTATTTTTCAACCCTTTTGGGGCGCGTGAAGGGGATGAGTAATCATGACCAATTTTGGCGTAAATTACTTTCTTAGAATAATGAACAAAATGGGAGATGTGACATCAAAAATTTGTTAGTTCAAAAATAAGAACCACCCTAACGCATAATCATAGAACAAATAATTTTATCGTTTTCTAAATTATTTATTATCATTGTTGAAACATTATTCCAAATTATAATTCAGCCGCTAATTACAAATATAATTATATTATTTTTAATAAAATCTTAGTTGTATGCTATAAATATTGGAGTTCAGATTGCTTATAATATAACGTTTTTAACTTTATTCTTATTTAAAATAAAATATAGGGTATTTTGCTATCTTCTTTTTTTTTCTGTAAACACATTTTCTTATTCTTATTATTATTTATTACTATAATAACAAACTTAATGCTATTAAAAATAAAATATCCCGAATAAACTGAAGCTCTTCTCGGAATCATCTTATTAAGAAAATGATTTATCGTTTCTTTAAAATTCAATACACATTCAATACAAATCAAGATCATTCCTCCCAAGGAGCGAAGAATACCCTTGTTGCGAAGTATGTCCGGCTTTTGTGTTATACATTTACATCATGTGTTTGTACACACAGATAAACGTGTGCACCTCCTCCACTCTCTAACTTAAAACGTTGGCTATGTCACTGATATCAAACCTTGAGCCACCTGTGATATGTAAAATTTTTGTTTTTTTCTTTTCACGTTTTCTTTAACCACTAATTACCTCACAGAGCCCACCGAGCGAAACCAATGGAACTCATTAAGAAGTTTACTCGGCATTCGCGTCCCGTAACAGATTCGATGAATTGCGTAAGTCAGAACCGTGTCACAAAAGTAATGACTAATGAGTTTCCACTCGGTACTAATAATTAAAACGTTTCTCGCACATTTTACGCGTCGTAACGTGTATTGTATTAATTGCACGAAACAAACACTATGCTGCTATCGTTATGAGAGTTATTATTACCGTTGAATAATTATACTAAGGCAAAGATTTGATCATAAATATATATTTTTTATAAATAAGTGATTACTAATTAATTAGGCAAGGGATAAATTCAGTTTTCATAATTCGGAAATATAATATATATTATATTTCCAATAGTTATACAACTTCCGATTTTAGATTTTGAGTAAGAAGAATGAATAAGAATACCGAATACTGAATAAGAAGCTAGTGTTTTTACAATGATGTTAATTGGGTGGGTGGGTCTTGCGTGTACAATGTATAATAAAAGGCTCCTATAGGCTATAATAAAAATGATAAACGATTTATAAATCACTTGAAAATCATATATAAAAGTGTCTCAAGTGCATAAAAAACGGCTCGAAGTGCTTAACATATTTACAAGGTATTTGTGTGACTATTATTACTTGAGCGGTATGCGAATGGCAGCGGTGTATAATAGGAATTTTTCATGGTGGGGGAGAAGAGGATAATTTCGAGTAGTTCGATAATTCGATAATTTTACCTTATACTTACCAACTCCATACACTATAGGCTTTAAGTCTACAATAGGAGTTACATTTATTACATTTCATAAAATTAATCATTTTTGAGGTTTATAATTACTTATTTTTGATAACATATAAAGTCGAGGATAACATTTTTTTAAAGCATTATAATTATACGAATTCAAATCTCAGAAATAAGTTTAGACAAATATATTCATAGAGCCTACATTTAAAATAATTTTACCACTGATAGAAAAAAAAAAAAGGTTAGAAATATTTTTCTGGAACAAAATAATGAGCACCATAAAAAATAAAAATTGAATGATGTTTTCATTGAAAAAATCTTGTTTTACGTACTAACTATTAGTTTCATACAAATTTTATCCTAAATCGATTTAAAATAAATAAATAAATAAAAATAAGCTGAAAATTTACAAGAGTATTTTGAGTAGACAGTTATAGGTATATAGACATTAGGTCCTAAGGGTGGTTCATATTTGGATAAGATTCATATTTTAATATCTGAAGATAGTTTCATAAAAACATTGATCTTTTTGGATATATATATATATTCATGTTTTTTATATTGGGCTAAATCATTTATCATTATTATTTTATTTTTAATACTAATGATGCACACCTATGAAAAAAAGTTCTTGTAAATGAAACTTAATATTATCATCAGCAAATATCTGTTGGTAACACATCTCATCAACGAACAGTCACACACCTCATTACAAGAGTACAACGTAACCACTATAAACGTCTTGGAAATCTAATTTTAATATTCTTAATTATATATGTCTATTTATATTTATTTTATATTTTATTGTATCGCATTTTATAAGTCATAATATCTATATTGTGTAATTCATTGTTACGCCCAATCGCTATAGTAGCCACGGACTATTCAAAATAAATAATAATAAAATAATAATAATAATAATATAAAAAATACTAATATAATTATTTTTAATCAGCCAAAGTGCATCTAGAAATAAGTGAGTAAATCCTTCCATGCGGAAATTTCTTACAATATCGTAAATGAAGTAATAAATTGATTGTGTGTCAAACTTCATTGATTTATGCAGATTAACACAATGTAATTTAATTTAATATAACGATAGGTATTGTTAATAATTCCTATCACGTATTTCGATTATTTTAATTACAGTTATTAATAATAAATTTACATATTTTGGCTTTTCTCTTCTGTTACACAGAAGTTATCTTTGACCGGGTAAAATTTTAACGAATAGGTGATAATAACGTGTAAAACCATCGCGAAAATACGTCTTGGTGGTTATATTAAACGTACGCGAAACACGGTACAGACTTTCCGGCGCTTTTCGAAATTCGAAATTTTATTAATGGACGTATTAAACTATTCTTATTAATCGGTTAAGCGCATTACCGTTCCGAATAATAACCTTAAAATGTAATTAATTTTTTTATCACGCACAACGGCGTTAACCTATAGGTATATAACATAATATAATAGCGTTTTATACACGCGCTGTATAGGAATGCAATGTATTTATTTAATTACACCGAATTCTTTGTAAACTCCCCCGAAAGTTATAAGGATTAAAAACGAAATAACTTGAAGTTTTATCAAAGGATCTCGCGTCGGTACAAAGTTCAGAATAAGCCTTTCGTCTGAACGTCATAGGCATTGCATATAATTTATATTGTACCGACTCCGTTTTCTTTCGGGTCAATTATTTCGTGATTAATAACTGTATAATATTACAAACCAAGTCAAGTGACAGCTAAAAGCGATTTTAAATCAACTGTGATTACGTTTCAACTCGAAAAATTGTCTCGAAAAAAAAAGGTAATAATAATAATAATAATAAAATAAAATAAGAACAACACCACGTCAGCTGAGAATGAAAAGATTCTAGATCATTTGAAATTGTTCGGGAGAAGCTTTTTGAGATCGAGAAATTTATTTTTTGACACCTTATACTATTATACTATTATTATATACTTATCATACTATTGTTTAATTTTAAATATGAATGATAGACGAAGTTGTGTTATTTAGTTTAAAAAACTATTTGATGATAATAGGTCAAGCAAATGATTTTGTATAGACGATTGCAAATAAAAGTTTAAAAGTACATAGTTTCATAGTTTCAAGTAATCACTGTACGGATAAAACTTTTTCATAATTATTGTTTTGAGGTAGAACGTTTTCATAGTGAAAGTTCCTGTAATCAAATGTATTTCAATATTAAAATACCACTGATACAATAGAACCTTTTTATTTTTAAAAATATGGCGATATTCATAGTTGAAATATACAAATAAATTACAAATACATAATATACTTCAGCCATGACGATTTCATTATATAGCATTTTTATTCTTTTAAACTATTTATTCACCTTGAAAACGTTCTATCTTGTTTAAATAATTAAAGTAAATGATTTTTATTTTTTTCACTTTTTACAAAATTTTCATTTTGATTATCTCGATGACAAATGAAGACAGTAACTTCGTTATAAGCTTTAAAAAAATCAGTCCTTTTATTCCGAACAACAATCTATAAAAAAGTATTTTTTTGAAAAATCGTTTGACAGAACTTTTTGTTCTCGCATGACTTTTTGGTGCTCTCGGAATAATTTAATTTAATAATATTTTAATTAGCACACAACAATTTTAGTATTTAAAAGAAAAAAAAAACAGTTATAAATGTATTTTCTACATACGTTTATCAAACTATGATAAAGTGTTTATTTATTATAATGTTGTTTGGTCTTATAACTCAAGTGATCCAAGGGAATTTGTTGTTTTTAAGAATTTTGAAAATAACCAAAATAAGATTCGAATTCAAAGTGAAAAATTCTTTAACACAGAGTT
Source organism: Stegophylla sp. TES_Ste_2020 (assembly GCA_025469315.1). Lineage (NCBI taxonomy): Eukaryota > Metazoa > Arthropoda > Insecta > Hemiptera > Aphididae > Stegophylla > Stegophylla sp. TES_Ste_2020. The sequence goes on along the minus strand of JAIPRM010004003.1, from coordinate 5,284 downwards.
AACAACAAACTCATTTCTACATTTTTTTTAAACGTGTAATTTTACATTCCAGCCAACACGACTTAAGGTTTTTGTTGAATACAGTGGCGTATTTGAGAGATGGGTGATTTGAGTAATCGCCTCCAATCATTTTTAAATGTTAATAACTTCAATCAGTTCAATATAATCTGGTTGTACCAAATAAATACTACTTTTAACTCAATATTTTATGTGTTCTCGGGCTTTTTTTTTAAACTCTACTCGGATTACAAACTATTTAATTCATTTCAACGGTTATTTAACCATAATGGTAAGTTTATGTTGATGACACATATTTGTTTGAGTTAAAGTAAAAGCTAATCTATTCTTTATTAAACATATTCATATTATGCAGAGTTTTTATAAACGTTAATATTGTTCAATTTATGAAAAATTCTTAGAATATGTGAAATAATATTTAATAAAATAAATAACCTAAGATTTGTGAGCAAAATCAATTTTTTTAATATCTTTTCTAGAGTTCGGTAGATAGGATTCACTCTTCCTCCACTCCCCTGAAAAGTTGTGTCAAATACGTCACTGGTTTAGTATAAATATTTTGTAATCTGTACGCACAAAATATTATTAAAATATGTCTCGATTTATATACATAATAAACGATTGGATAAAAAAATATAAATGCGTTTGTGAATATTAATTACATTGGTTTTATTCTGCGAAACTAGCATCGGACGGAGACTTGACGTAATACATATTACCTACTCGCGGTCACAACGAATATTCGTTTTTTAATATTTAAGTATTAATAATGACGATATTACAAATTGCGGGAACGAGAGTCATCTTTTGAAAGTAACCACGCATACTACGGGTAATGGAAATTATCGTGATTTATGCGTCGATAAAAATAATAAAACGTAAGACCGAGACGTGCACACTAATTATTTATTTTAATTACTACATTATATTATATACCCGATGATGCACCTCGAATGGTGACTATTGCGCAGAAACTATAAAAATTAAATTAATATAAAACGTAATACACGTGATAAACTTACGCGACGACTCTAGCCACTCAGAGATTCCTGCAACTGATTAGAATAATAATTGAGATTTAAGTTTTATTGACCTAAAATACCAAAAAAAATTACCTTACACGATCCTAAAATTACTTAAAAATAACAGCCCTAAAAAAAAAAAAATAATAATAAATAAATGTTATAAAAATAAGAGTTTACCTCGTTATAAATATTTAAAAAAACAATTCTTTAAGATATTCATACGTTATGTACTCGCCATATTGTTTTTAACAATCCAGATGAATTGTAGTATTAAAAATTGGTCTTTATTTTGTCGATCAATAGTCTAATGAGTATTTATAAAAAAAAAAAAAGTTGAAAATATAGAGTGATATTATTTTTATATAAATGTATAAATGTGCTATTTGTGAGCAGTATTGGGAAATATCTAGGTAAATTTATCTGGATGAAATGTATTATCTTTTAATTTATCTATTTATTTTACCTAACCAAAATGAAACTTAACGTTAAATAGTTTTAATGATTACGGCTAATATAATGGGTTGGTATTGAAATGCATTTTACTTAAATAGACTATATTTAAATAGTAGGCTTATCACTAAACAGTCAAAGTGTAATTTAATGTGATTCTCAAATATATGATTCATCACGAAATGTTTTAAATTTTTGTTACATTCGTACATTTTTTATTAAAATCTTTAAGTATATTGTTCGTAATTGTAGTTAGAATTCTGTAACCCGACAAAACTAAAAAAAAGGTATTGAAAATCCTAAAAAAATAAAACACAAAATAATCTAAAAACCACTATTAAAAAAATGAAGCAAATTAAAATTACGTTAATTTCATTCTGTCTAATGTAAATCGAATTTATAGCTCACGTACCTTCGTTTTAGATCAATTGAAGAAAAAAATAAAAATCAATAAAACCTAAACTCTAGTTATGATAATAACATTAATTTTTCACAAAATTTTACTCACAAGCAAAAATCATCAAAAATCCAAAAATAGTTTAAAGAACAAAATACAGTTTCGTGCAATTTAGTCAATGTAATATCATAAATCTAATTTATAATTGATATGACTTCGTCTCAAACCAATAGAAAAAGAAAGCGAATTCCTATAAAAGTCAAACTCTATGTATTGTAAATCTTGAAATATAACACATTGATTTAAAGCGTTTTTTACACCCCTAAAATAATATCAAGTCATATTCACGTCGATTTACCATTTTTTTGACGTTTACTGTTTGATTTTTTTTAACTCGGTAAAAAACACAGAAAAAAAAAAAGTGGTCAAAAAACTAAACGAGTCTCGAAAAAAAGGGAAAATATTAACCGTATATAAATTTGAACCCATCGACGAGTAAATCACGTTTCGTGCTCCGGAAGCCATTTCGCGTGAAACATAAGAGAACAAAAAAAATTATAAAAATAAATAAATGCAAAATCTCACACACCGCTCCCCCTCCCCAACCACCGTGGTTATTATTCTTGTTCACCGACTTAATGACCGCGAGTTTGTCGCCGCGTTCGTCAGCACACGACGGCCGTGGAATTTCGCACTCGTGTTTTGATTGATGAGGGTTCGTACACTCGAAAATTACGCGGCGTGAAAGGCTGGGGAGACGAGTTCGCGAGCAGATAACGGAGTTACAGCACATGACATACGCAGCGCGTCTTCGCAAAGAATCCCGCCGCCGCCCCCGCCGAGGGGGTATTCATCAACACCACATTATAACGATTATAATAGCACGTATGACGTGTACAAGTATGTGGGGCGTATCCGGGATTTGAATTTTATTTGAAGGCGGTTCAAGTTTTAACGCTTTTCGACTCAAGCCGGTTGCACAACGTTTATCTCGTCATGACTAGGTCTCGGGATTTGAAGCATTTCGCATTTCGCATTTCGCATTTTTTTTTTTTTCGAAACTCTGTAGACGATGATTGTCTAGCCGAAAATGTGTTTCAATAGAACGTGAATTCAAATAACTAATTTTTATTTTGCATCTTTTTACTTATGAGGTAATTTTTTGAAATTTTTTGACCGTTTTCTGATGTATTTAGTCATTTATAAGTCATTTTAAAATATTACTTATCATTTTTTATTCATTTCCCACCGGCTGAAAGGAAAAATAACGAGTTTATGAAAAAGCCAAGGCTTTATTGTAATTTAATTAATACCTGTAAATTACAACATTGGTATATTGAAAAGAATATTCCATAATCACGAATCCAGCTTACTTGTATAATTTTCTAATTTTATGTCAGATATTTAAAAGTCAACTGAAGATCGATGAAGATATAATTATAATGTTAAAATATTTTTAAATCATATTATTCATATTAATAATATTGTACAGGTACTATTTACGATAATTTATAATGTGTACCTATTACTATTTTTGTTATTAAAATGAAGGCTAACAAAAAATTATTTTTCATATCCACTCCCTTGAGGAAATCCTGAATACGCCACTGACCACGACAATATAATTTAGGTATGAAATGTACATAAAAAACGTATATGATGAAAACATATGTTTCTATCATAACATATGCGTGTAATACCTTTTGATGTAAAATGAAAAAATAATATTTTTTAACATCAAATTCAAAAATCTTTCATTGAAGCCTTGTAAACAAATATCAATTGGTCCGAAAAAAAATATTCAGCTGTACTGAGGCACTCCCTCGTCTTCGTGCGCATGCTCATGTGATAGAACAACTCATCTGGGTTATTTGTGCTCATCATGTGCTATTAATAATATTACTCAAATTTCAAATCTATATTTAGTTTAAACATAAAAAATGCATTTTCCGTTCGTACATTTGTATCAAAAATTGAATGCTTTAAAAAGCAATATTTTCAAATCAGTGTTGTTAAATTTTCATCTTTTTTGTGTTCCGTTTTATATTTTATTAAATATGGTCACCCTAGTGCTGTAAAGTGCTAAACCGGAAATACGTATTATATATATTACTACGTGCATCGTGGAAATCGTTTTGAAAACGTGAAAAAACAATAATAACACGCATCAATCATAATGTTTTTATTATTATTATTATTATTACAGTACATGTGGCATCAGGTGTCCCGTCATCGTGTAAGTGACATTCCGACGGTTTTCTGAAAGTTTGTCACCGGACAACGGTCCCCAGACGATCGATACGTCATAATAATATTATAATGTTCGCATAACGCCGTGTGTCCGATAACTTTTTTTCAACACAATTGTCGGCGAAACTCGTTTTGCTCGCAAATCAAAACAAAAATAATTCAATTTTGATTTTATTTGAAAAAATAAGTAAAACCCAACAATTTTTAGTTTTAGTTTAGGGAAAACTGCAAACATTTTTACTTATTTTTACTTTTTTCCATTTTGATTGATAATATCAGTGTTTAAATGGGAGAAATACCCCCTCTCGTCTTAATTAACTTTTACCGCTTCACTGCTTTAGACTTAGAATTTTAATATCTCTTAAAACACACAACAGTCCAAAAAAATAAAATAAAAACACAGAAAACAATATCTTTCAGAATAACAAGTTTTACGTATATAGTATTGGACTTAAAGAAATAAGAAGTTAAAAAATGACAATAAAATATATTTTCCTACAAATTTTGAACCTAAAAAAAATGTGTACGTTATTGCTGTAGTAATATTTATTAAAAAATACAATTTTAAAATAATTAATGGGATGAAAGTTATTATGTTTTTCAAATCATACTGGGACCAAAGAGGGAGGGGGAGTCATGGGGTCCGGATACCTTCTCCGAAAATTTTTTACATAACATTTTAAAATTATTTTTGATGCCAGCATACATAATATTTTGTATTTGGGAAAATTAACAACAATCCGATAAAAATATATGATTTAATAAGTATAAAAAAAAAAAAAAAAAACCTTAATATTTTTGAACCCCCTTCTGGTATTGATTTTCAGTAACGGCCATGACTGGGACACCACGCACATTTCGGCGAAAAAGGAAACTGCATATTTGTCCGGAATGGACGATCGCCCTAATACCTAATACCGCGTGTTCGGTAATAAGAATGTAAGTACCTATGGGCACATGTAAATTCCGCCCAGAAAAACAGGCAGGTAAAAAAGGATAAATGTAAATTCCGTCCGTGTGTTATAACTTATAAGTGTTATAATAGTACTTATAATAAACACATCTTACGTATACGTAAAAAGTTCAAGTTTTTGTTTTTTTCAATCAAAAGCGTGTATTTTCTAATTTCTAATATAATTAATAC
>JAIPRM010004002.1:0-24207 GCA_025469315.1 Stegophylla sp. TES_Ste_2020 | reverse complement strand
CGATAATTAGAAACTCACTTTAAAAACCAAAAGTATTTGAAAAGTATTCCAAATACTTTTTCAAAGTATTTGAGAAGTATTTGAAATACTATACAATTAAAGTATTTGAGTAGTATCTTAAATACTTAAAAAAAAAATGTATTTGAGTACTTACTCAAGTACTTTTTAAAAGTATTCTTTACAGGACTGACTATATTACAATTTAACGCGTTTATGAAAATTTAATTTTCGAGAATTTGTAACATTGATTTAAAATTTTTTTTGAGAATGACAAACACTGATTTATATATTAATAATAATAAAAATTTTTGCTTTCGTTTTTTCCTTATTGGATTTATTTAAAATCAATGGATTTTATCACATAAGATTATGGATTTACGTATTTTTTATTAAATAACGAGAGTTATTTCAAACCAAAATATTGTAGTATTTGTTGTAATTATAAAAATGAATTACAATTCAATTAGTAAAATCTAAAATACATGTTTTTTTGTTGCCGTGAAAAACACATTTTAATTGAATTTAAATCATAATTTTAATTTTGTAAGTCATTGAAATATATAATACATATAATTATAATTTAAATGGTATATTTTCTGTAAATAAAATAATTTTAGATTGATCGAAAAAAAAAATTTTCAATAAACATTTTGCATGAAAAAAAAAAAATATATTTTCAAAAGTATATATTTAGAAAAACAGTAGGTTTGAAATGTTCAATAAAATGTGCATTTCCAAAGAATAATTTAATATATTATGTATAATTTATTAATAAAAAATTCTCATTAAATAAAAATAAAATATTGAGAATTCGCAATAAATAATGTCCGTTGAAGTATATTATCTCATCAATATGTATTATTCGTTTTCCCGCGAAACAGTTATTGGTTTTCTTCTTTTAAATTTCATCAGTGAAATATTAATTATTGCGGATACACATCAAAGCGTATTGTTCTTCTCCGTATAACGCTTTTCTTGGGAACACTGTCCTTGCCAATGACTCATTTAAAAACCCTATTTTCTGAGATCGACATTTATGACTTGTAAATGAGCTTAAAGTAGTGTTGAATTAAGTCGACCATAAAACGCTTTCAACTGAAGAAGACAATATTCATTGTCATCGAACTGTACGAAATAACAATGTAACTTCGTACTGTAAATCAATGAATTTAGGTTACCAGGGTCAGTTATTGATGTTTTCAGCCACGAGCACATATTATATGCGATAATGTATTGTTGTTGGGTTTCATTTGATTATTATTAAAAATAAGATTATGTTAATGTTTTTATTTTTTTTGATTCTGTATAATATGTAGCGAAGAAACTAGTGTTTTTCAATGATATATTTTATTTTTTTATGAAAATACTTATTAAAAAATTTCGACCAAAAACTTTTTGAAACCATATAGAATATTTGCCCCTAGATCAGCGTTTCACAAACATTTTTTTCTGCCGGACCCCCCTTCGAGGTGATAAAAATGATCGAGGACCAAAATAAAAATTAAAAACAATAATAATATCTGCGTTAATCTGTGGTTTTAAATTGAGTTTGTTTAACATTGCTATATGTTGTTGGGTACAGCAAGTACATGCTGTGCAAACGAAACAGATAGGTATGTCACTACGTCAGCAACTTTGTGATACGCATACAGGCATCTCAACACTCTTCACCCCGAGATAATCGTAGTTCTCAGCTTCTCATTGGTCGTGACACGACTATTCATAATACATTTGTCATGGTAATGTGGTTTCTCACGCCCGTACCATGTGTCACACAGTGCGAGCTTGGCGCGGGTATCGAAAAATAATCGGGCAACACTGTCTAACCGTTCCGGCGACCGGTTTCGGGCAAAAGTAACTGAAAGCTCTCTGACTGTCTGTGCCCTTACCTATGTCCTTGGCTAGAGTCTTATTCTAATCTATGGCTAAAGTTTTCCACCGTCGTCGCGGCACTCGCCACATTAAAAGCCCCGTTTGCAGCGTCCATTTTTTTTTTTTTTTTTTTTATGTATAATATGTGTCGTATGCCATCCAACGTCGGATGCAAATCTGCCAAAGCGAGTGTGCTCCTCCCTTTTCGACGTCTATAATCGTTTTCAAGACGCTCAAAGTTATTCCGCCATCCACGCGTTATACACTGCCACAATCGCGTCGTTTACGCCGAACTTCAACACTTCGATACCTAAGAACACACATGTGCTATGTCCTTTATCCACAAGTAACAAGTCTTGTAACAATCAACGACGCCATTGGATTGTTTCTGTTTTTTGGTCGTCAACCGTTACCACCGGTCATCTACAGTCTAGGGTCTATTCAGGTTATACAATCATTTTTTTTTTTTTGCTATTGTGTTATTATTTTCAATCTAAATGAATTGTATCTAAACCACTAACACTAGTCATAAGTTCATCCTGCAGTACTGGAGAATAAATCCAGAATTTATACAAAAACTATTTTTTATTATTTGTCAAACTCCCCATGTCCAATTTTCAGGTTCAGTACACCACAACCCGTCATACAGTTCAATCCTTTATTGCCTTCTCCTATTTTCGTGCCACCTTTTATTCCATTTTATCCTCTCAAAACTAAAACTGCGAATAATTACGACCAATCAATAACACGCGACCAACGACCGTTAGATCCGTGGTCCCAAGTGACAAATATATTCGATAAGAAATTCGTCTGTGATGAGGGGAATCGTTGAAATTTTCGAGATTTAATCCATATTACTTTTGGAAAGTGTAATAACAGAATAATCTGTGTTCATTTCATTACTTGCGAAAATCCTTAATTTGCCGAGTTTTGAAGTTTAAAGTTTTTACGATTAAAAATAGAAACTAAATTAAACTTAAATATGAATAAACTGGCATACAATTTTACGCCTTGAAAACAATAAATTGAATCTGTTACACAATAATAAGGAAGATGAATCTGCCATTATTTAATTTATAATTTGAGCCATAATTCTAAAATTTAAACGCTTGTAAAATAATTAGAGGACCAACATTCGTAGAAATTATGTCATGTGTAGACTAAAGAAGAAAACGTGATGAGTCTCTCGGTAAAAGAAAATATTGAGCGTATTTAAAATTTTGAATGTTTTAACGCTACCATTGAAAAACAATGATTGTTTTAAGTAAACATTTTTATTATACATTTTTATACAAATTTCAAATTTAAACGGTTATAAAAACCAGAGTTGAAAAAATAAAGATTTAAAGGTAAGCTTTTCCCTAATTTTGGAAAAACTATTTATAATTTTGAAATATGATCTCCTAAAAATACCATCTAGAGTCTAGAATCTAGATTTTAGACGCAAATTCTGATTCAAAAATCTGCTGTTCAAAACTTTTGGTCAACTATTCATATATACATATATATAAATATAATTTCAAAAACACTAGCTTCTCCGGTCTACCCAGAATCTAAAAACACTATTTCATTTGTATAATTATATAAATATTCAAAACATATTACATTGTCGTCGGGTACGGTTGGCTTAATTTGGTTTTTATTTATTCGTAATATTCGGCCAATTTGTGGTAAAATTATATCAAAACAAAATGATTATTCTCCGGTTTACCGAGTATAACTACGACCGTAGAAAATGGCGCGGGAAAAAATCTGAACGGAATCATTCAAAATATAATATGTTCGTCGCGGTCAAAACCATTTTGGAAATTATTATTATTATTATTTAAATACATTACGCGTCACGACGTTATAACCATTAGTAGGTAACAACAATAATAATAATGAAAATTATTTCAGCGTTTTCTCGCTCGTCCGCCGGCAACACTCCGAGGGTGGGAGGGGGTGGCGCGAAAAACGAGGGATGTGGGCGTCTTGTGCCGTGGATTTCGTGATCCTGCGCGGTCGCTGCTCGCTCCGCCGCGCCGACCGGCGACGACACACGTTGTCGGCACGTTGGCCGGCAGTTGGCTTCGAACCCGCGGACCGGCCGGCGTGTTGCTCGCGTTCCGTTTTTCCACGTCGTCGCCGCCACCGCGATATTATAATAATATTATTCGTTTTCCGTTCGCTCGGGACGGAATAATAATAACGGTCCCGACGCTGGCGAAAATCGTACGTTATTCGCCCCAAAACCCACTCCACGAGAAATCGATTTTAATCAAAACAATTATTATAAAAAATTATATCATAATACAAATATAACACGGTAACAAATCGAGTTTCGAGACGCGATGTAAGAAAAAAAATAACAGAAAAAAAAAAAAAAAATGACGATTAACGTCTGTAGATGATATCGTATAATAATTAACGAAAAATCGTCACCGTACGCTGTGCCGCGCGCACGCACACGTTTTTTTGTTTTTAACAACGATATTTATTTAAATATCGCGGGCTTCTAAAACAGGTACGTCCGTTGTTAATAAGTTCAATAAGAAATTGAAAAAAAAAAAAAAAATGAGGTGAACAATACAAATCCGTTCGTATAATGTGAAGAAAGTGACGAAAAATAGTCACGACGATCGCGAGACTACAGTGTTTTGCGCGGAACAAAGTGCCGCCGAACGATTAGGAACGAGGTAGAATACGATTTTTGACGGATAAAATTATTTTATTTTTTTTTCAAAAACTCCAAATTTTAAAATAAACCGAGTAGTTAAAAAATTTTAAGTGTATATATTTAAATTTCAAACTAAATGGATTTTAATCATAGTATAAATATTTAATCGTTAAATGATCTTTAAATGCCCAATTCAAAGTAAACTGTGACTCGCGATGAACAAAAAAAAAAAAAAAAGTTATACGTAATGGATGCTAATCGTTGAAGACGAAAAAATTGTTCTGTTCGAAATCTATAAATAAATATATTCGATAATATTACCATGAATTCCATTTACTTACGATTATTTTACATTACTTTTTTAGTTTAAGTAAAAATTAAAAATTGCGGAATTCAAATTGTATTGTGTAATAAAATCAATTACTTGATAAAGTTTTGGCGTCTCTGTCAGTGTTTATCATCCTTTATGCTGTGGCGATCCCCCAAAATGGGATTTTCAATTTTCCGGTGACCCCTAAATATATTTTTTATTTTCACGTACAGATTATTATTAAACAATGATTACTAGAATTACGTTACTAAAGAAACATAAAGCATAGAAATTGTATATATTTTTTTATCATATGTGTAACAACTAATAAATATTGAAGCACTAAAAATCATTCTAAAATTCGTGGTTTCGTTGTTGTTGTTGATCTGAAATGATTTTATCAATTGTTGGCTTGATAGAATTCGTAAAAGTAATTTTTATAGTAAAGTGATTGCAAAAAATCCAGTAGACTTCCAGTTTAATTTGTATTGCAGCCAGCGTGGAAAATTTCTTTTCACATAAATAAGTAGTTTAAAAATGAATGAACGTTTTTAACACTTATTTTCATTCGGCCAATCAAATGATATTCTTTTTAAACGTTTAACCTATATCGATATTCATTTTTATGCTTTTAAAATTATGCTGTTCGATTTCCCGTCCCAATCGAGACCCCATCGTCGGTACTTGGATTTTCTCGGAATCCATTAACACCTCGATTAACACGCTACTATAGTATTTGAAAATCACGTTTCATGTCGTGATCGTTCGATTAAAACACTTCAAAATAGGCTATTTTTTTTTTTTTTTTTGATATTACCCGAAATATAATTTTGAAAACAACAGGATTGTCAACAGTTTTCATTGATTTGACAATAAGTTACACAAAAAAAAAAAGCGTTTAGTTGGTACCGTAATAACGAACGCGATAATTTGTCATGGTTTTGCTATCCTACGAAAATTATAATATCTACCTTGTGTTCCTACCTATGTTCGCGACGATCGGGCGGAAAACGTATCGTTTTGAACTATCACTGATCATTGCCGGCAAATATGCGAAATTGTTGTGTTTTAAAAATAGTATAATATTTCCTGCCGAACCTAATGAATTTTTTTTTTCAATTAGACGCGATTTGAACCATTGCGACATTATAAATGACAAATATTTAAATTACAATTTTTGTATTTTGTTTTATAGAATTAATTGGCTCAATTTCACCATGATTTCGTCAAGTATCATCAAACCACTAGTACTGCACGTAGGTCTCGTACTGGCGTTTGGCAATTGGGGTGAGTAAATGTTATAATAATAATATTAATGCGACGCTTGCAATATACGCGTATAATATATAGGTACGAGTGGTTACAAAAATCTATATTGCTTCTATAAAAGCACACTGCAGCAGCGACGTGTGCTAGAGTCGTTTGGTTTTTATCGATAATAATAATTTGTCGATAAGTGTCGAAGTGGGAAAAATGGTATACGATTTATTAATGTTTTCTATACAATATTTTCAAACGAGTTTTAATAGGTCTTTTAAACATTTTTTTTTTTTTTTGAGTGATAACTGTTAATTAATAATTATTTATTATATTACGCAGTAACAGGATTATTAGAAACATTTTTATTTGTTAAAAAATACTTGAGAGATTATAAAAATTATTAAGCATCATTTCAAAACACTGAAATCCCGGTTTGCGCTCTAGAGATCTAACTCCCTTCGTTCAGAATCGTATTATTGAAGAATGATTTATCGTTTCTTTAAAATTCTACACACCCACCAAGAGTATATGACCCGAGGAGCGACAAATACCCGTGGTGCGAAGTATGTCCGGCTTTTTAAATTTTAAATCCGATAAATATATTTTTTTACCAAAATAATTACAATATTACTTTCTGTCTATGTCGCACGTTTCTTAACAATTGGCTCTGATAACGAAAAGCAGAATATTTTTTTCGTAACTAATTTCTTGTTTTATGACTAAAAAATTGTATACGTGTCTATAAATAAATGCTTCTAATTCTAATAAAATTTATCGTACATTTGGTTTGGTATTTTGTCTAAATATATTAATTTTTACATTAAATGTTAAATTAATGCAAAACAAAAAATATTTAGTAACAATAAAATTGACTCTCATTTTTCTGTTAATATTCTATTACTAATATCGTGTAAGACTCATCATTTATCTTAGAAAATTAATTTTTTTAAAAACTAGTAATAAAACTATTCACTAAACTTTTCTTAGAATTGTTTTCTGAATGTAATAATTTATCATGATAATGTTTAATGTTTACTTCAAAATAACTTTATTAGCACTAATGTATTGAAACAAATTAGTATAACAGTAAATCATTAAACATAAAATATTTGTATTCGTAAAAATGTCAATCACATTTCAAAACGTTTTATTAGTGTTGTAGCTGAATTTCCGAGTATAAATATACTCATATAATGTAATTAAACACAATATTTAATTATATGAGAAATTTCTAATCGTTTAATTACTATTAAAATTCATAATTATTTTGAATGAAAAAATAATGAATAGGTGAAATATAATGCATAAATGATAATAAATTATGACACTTTCTATAGACTTTTTATGATATTTAATACTATATAAATTATTATTTATTCGTTATTACTACAACGATAATGCGTAAAGCCAAGTTGTTCATTTTTGTTATAAAAAAAAGGTTGTGAACCAATTGAAAATTTAACGTGTAACGTTCCCAAAATACTTTTCTCGTCTCTAAAGTTTTATTTGTAATTTGATAAGTTACCTCTTTCGAATCCGGCCTATTCGGTTAGTGTAAAGAGATCCCGAAGGATACCTAAGCAACAACTTTATGGTGTCAGGAATTTCGATTTTAAACGTGATAGGGTTCCGGCCCGTCAGTCTCGGCCTGTCGTATAGTCGGATAGTTTTGAACCCTCGAGATTTTGTTTAACCCTTTTAAACACGCTTCTATCGAATGATCTTTTTCCCCCCCCATTTATATTCGATTTTGTAGTAGGTTTATATTATGTACCGTGATTTTCTTATTAATAATATTGTGTTATATAAATACATTTACGACTACGGAACATTTTTTCAATTCATTTCTACTCAAAAACGAGATAACACATTAATTTAACAATAACGACAATTTTCTTTTTTTCAAGTCAGTCATTTGTAACAAAACACTAGTATTATTTCCCATCGATACTCGTGTTCATCATTTCAAGTCAATTTAATCTACTTAACAGATTTGTAGTATACTACGCGAGTAGAAAATAAAAATAAATATCTTCTAAATCGATATTGTACTTTTTTATTTAACGCGTATACCTATCGTATACAATTTCTATTAATTTTTATAAATGACTATCAATATCACAATTTTCTCTTCTGATATAATTAAATAGTAGCGTTTTTAACGCTGAACTGTTTTGATTTATTTGTACGAAATCACAAAAAAAGGTTTATCAAGATAGATATTGTATATATAAATATTCCTGAAATATCCTTTGCTGTAATAATTATAGTTGACTCCGAGAAACGTATAAGGAGAACAAGGTGTCGGACAGAATTAGTAGTAAGTAGTTCTTTCAATATTGTATTTTAATATGAGTATATCATCAATGAACAAACAATCCGGAATATTATATTAAAACCACTAGGTAAATTTTAGATTCTGAGTGGAGTGAAGAAGCTAGTGTTCTTACAATGAATTTATTATTATTATTATTTTTTTTTTTTATGTGTACTCGTTTGCGTATTGAAATACTTGTCCAAAAGTTCCGAACAGCTATTTTTTGAATTAAAATTCACCTCTAGAGGTTACGAAATTTTGAACATTTTATTATAGGTAGACAATAATATGAGAAATATTTTGGTGCACTTATTTTCTCATCAAACATTTTTTTTTTTTTTACTTTTCTCAGTTAATAGTAAAATATAAAACTGGTCAAGTAAAAAAATAGTTTATTTTTGTTATTATAATAAACTTTATAGTTATAATTAAATGTATTATTTATTAGTTATACTTTTTAATAGAAAACAAACTTTACGGCTTTTTACTTCACTAAATATTTTGAAGGTTTTTAGATACTGAGTGAAGCGAAGAAGGCTAGTACCCAAAAATTTCGAACAGTAACGTTTCAGTTTGGAAATTGCATGCATAGTTTGTACTTTTGGAGGATATTTTACAAATTACTCAATACTTAGTTCAAAAACGAGAAAAAACTTGTCGAAAAATTGAGTAAAATCAGCATAATATGTCGTCAACGAGATTTTTTATAAAATCGATTTTATTAATTTCGCTATAACTCCGAATATAAAAAAAGACTTGAGACTTAAAGTGTTTACACGATATCAACAATAGTGTAATAAACACGGATATTTTTAAAAATATCTGACTATTTTTGACGTAAGTATAGGATTTTATAGTTAACTCATGTTTTGTTAGGTTTCGTCTAATACAATTTTTAATTCCTGATATTATTAGCTGAAAATTTAACACAATTCCTTAGTCATATATTATGTTAAATTAATCTGAAAAATTCAGATTTTGATTTTACAACCGTTTAAATTTAACATTTGTATAAAATTTGTCATTTTTACGGGGAAATAATATGTATATTATGTGGAGCCTGGGTTCAGGGGGTTGTTCGGGTGGGGGCTCAGACGGTAAATGTCTACTTTTTCACCGTTTTATCCACCTCCACAGTCACCTAACAACCTAACCTAACCTAACCAGCTTCGGAACCTGAAGTTGTTTTAGTCCAAGATTGGACACACGTAAATATTACCTTGTTACGGGTGAGGGAGGTATCTGCTCACTGAAAGGGTGAGAAAGGTGACTTGGGACTAAAGCGTATCCCTTCACGTGATGGATACGAAACATTTTGTCAAACGGGCCGTCAATAATACTCGTGTAAAAACGATTTACTCCGTGGCGGTCGGATCGTGGTCGTTGACCGCGGACGGCTGGTGGTGGTGAGGGTTCATTATTGCCAGATTTTATGCGAGTGTAACCGCGAGCGGAATTTTCGGCGGACTACGAGACGTGTACGTGAGTGGTAACCGCCGCGGTCGCCCTAAATGGGGGGGGGGAGGAAGGCACTGAGAGTGAGGTGACCAAATATGTTATTTTAGACGACAAGGCGAAGTATTCGTCATGTTGCGAAATATGTTTGAGGGTTCAAAGACAAACTGCAAGCGTATAATAATAATTTTATATATATATATATAATAATATATTATCGCCTGTCGTCATCGTCGTCGGTACGAGTGCCGCAGGTATACAATATTGTGTCGTACGACGTTAACTCGTCACCACTCGTGCGAAGTCCCATAATTTAACCCAGTCAAACTTAACGGGTACGTAAAATTTGTTAATGGGCTACGACCGTGTCTTTTACATCAGTACTCAGTGCCTGCTGATCAGAGTCGAGCAAAGATAACAGCTACACGAATTGTGTCGAACTGAAAAACTGAACATAATTATTTCGAAATAGCGATGTTTCTTTAAGTACACACTAAAAATGGCGAAATAAAAAGTAATTGAAATTTCTCCGAGATAAATAAAAAGACATATTTTAATTTTATATTGATTAATAGTATTATAAAAGATTGACGAGAAAAATAATATTTAAAAAAAATATACAAAAACCATTCGAATTTCTAAAATGGGTATCTACCATTACTGCATTTAGTGGGAATCGCGGAAAAAATATCGGTTTTTTTTTTCGTATTTATAGTTATATTAATTATATACCTTATATAATTACATATTAATTTATGCACGTGTTTTGGCACTCGTTGCTACACTCCTCGGTGCTGTCACTTCGTTCTGCCCAATATGTATACGTCCCTCGACTTCCTGTGCAACACGTGGAGACCCTAATATAGTATTTAATATTCAGTCTTTATTAAAACAATTACCGAGTTAAAATTAGATTTTATAATTTTTGTGTTCAGGGAGTATTAGCGCTTATCATTTTTTTTTTTTTTTTTCAAAAACGAATGCATTATCTTATGCGGCTCCACTCTTACGTCCCGTAACCAGTTTTTAATGAAATTTAACGTGAAACATGTCATAAATATTCCGATTAATCGACCGAGAAGTGAATAAAATAAAATAAATTTCTCACCGTTAAATCGATAGTCCATTCAAACCCGTGCGTATATATATATATATATATATATATATATATAGTGTTTATAACTTAATAATTACAAATAATAATTTATTATCTATCACTATAGTCCCGTCTTCCGCTTTAACGACAACTAAGCCCGATGCATATTAACTGCTATATTATGCACTTCCTCGCTTCCTGCCGTGTCGTCATTGCCTAAATAAACTGGATTTAATGTATTTAAATCCACGCGACTTACCTGGCAAGAAGTTTTCCCCGCGTCTTTTCTCGTTTCACTTTATGACCGTAAACCATTTTATACGTACTACCGCGGAATCGACCGATTTACTTTACTTAGCCGTTTAACGAATTCGCGTAATACGCCTACTTTTTGTCGGTAAACTCGAAACTCTCTACATTATTCGTATGCTTCTTGAATAAGGCAATGATAGCGTTACGGTAATTCTCACGATTCAGTTACAGTGAATTAAAACACTTCGTTTGAAAAATTTTGTAAAATATATTCAATCATTTTCAATTTCAAATGGTAAATTATATATTGATAAATGATATTATTTGATGTGAATTTGTTGGATTATACAATTAAGACGTATTATTGTGGTAATATCGATATCAAAACGTTAATGTGATAACTACAGGCTAATCCAGATGCTTAGACAATAATATTGTATATTTTTTGTGCACTCAAATCGTTAAATGTTTTTCTCAAATGCAATAAATGTATATTATTATTGTTGACTTAGACCTAGTATCCATTATTAGATAACGATTATGTGAAAATAAGTTTTGAAAATTATGAATAATGTAGAAAATTATTTACTCGCGCCGTAATTAATAATTCGCTTTAGGATAAATTATAAATAAAATATAGCATATACTTAAATTAAAAATGTGTTTAACGAGCATATTAAATTACAAAGTTGTGTGTTGACTATCATAATGACGAAAATAGTAATAAATGTTAAATGTATTTTTCAAATGAATGTAAAGTTACACTATGCAATACGATTTGCGTGTGCAGTTTTTAATTATAAAATATTAATTGAATACGGACGCGAAACGAATTATTAAAATAAGTATTTCAATCAATATACATTTTAATAACAAGCGTAATTTGGCGAGTCAACTGATTGAGCAATTTTAATTGAATCTATTCTGCAAGACTTAAGTGTATCATTTAAAATACACTCAGCCAATTTCCCTCTAGTGACAACTGAAATATTTAGATTCATAACGAACATGGCTCAGCAGCAAACAGAATCTCCGATAGATTTCATCGTATTATAATATTCATTTTGAATGGATTTCAACTCCCGTTGTTTTAAAAACGCATATAAAAAAAATCATTTATTCTAAAGTTTTTTTTTTCATTTATTTATTTTTTAGCTGTTTATTACGTTTAAAATCGACTAGACACGGACAGTTTAAAGACTTCTCGATGACTAGATTGTATTTCGATATAAATTTCAAGTAGCTTTCAATACACTTTTCATACAATAAACATCTACTTACTTATACTTACAATATTTTACTTGAAAATATAATCAAAAGAGATTTTTTAAATTGTATACGGTTTATTTCGTTTAAAATTGTGTAAAAATGATCTAGACGTCTTCGTTCCACAAAATAATGCGCTCATGTAGGTTTTCAATATTGTTTAGAATTGCATATCCATTGGTGAACATAGAAATTATGTTCCAAGTATATAATGTAATCAATTTTACATGTGCTATTAAAACTGTCGGGAAAAATCGTCATACTGTACTAAAATGTTTTCTCGCATTTCAAAACCTGTTTGCAGAGAAACCGATTATTATCATTTTCCGTTTTAAAAATGAAATTGTCAGATTTTATAAGATAAAAATCCGTGAAAAAACAATTAATTTTTAATATTTTCAAAATTCTTTAGCCAAGGTAAAATACGTGTTACCGTACTTGAAGATTTTCGATTATATTAAATTTAAAGATCTGTTGAAAAAACGAGGCAATGATACTTTTAAAGTAGGTACACCCGGACGAATTTATTCTAACCATCATAGAAATATTCATTAGACAACTTGTTACAAACATATACTTAAATGTAAAATAAATAATAACCAAATCGTAATATTGTGTTATACATAGACATTTCTAAAATTACAAATTGTAAAATATTATGATTTGAGAAATTATAATTAGTAATGACATTATCGACCCTCTATTGAAACATTCAAAGGAATAAGGCCATTTTTAAACTGCTTTGCAACGTACTTGGTTAATAATATAAATAAATGCGATTTTATTTTTTTGATAATTTTGTGTTTTTTTGCATAATTTTTTTTTTTTTGCATTCTGGTGCTTTTTTCATTCGGGTCTCGACCAAAGACAGCCATCGAATAATGATAATACATATCGACATAATATAAATTGTAATTCGTTTTAAACTTATAACGATATCGTAACACTTTATGTAGTTACTGTACGTACGTAATAATCGTTTTGCGGGTTCAAAAAGATTTTTAATACAGTTCGTGAATTGTTCAAATTTGTTGGCTTACGGAGAATGCTTTAAAACTCCGCCTAAATCCGATATCGCATTCATAACAATTCATCCGCAAGCACTTCGCATTCATGTCTATTAACAGTCACTGTGATTTATGAACTACAGCGCGGTTGTCAATGTTTGTATAGTAGTTTTTAATTAAAACGCGTAAACGATTTGTTGATAAATAATTTGCGAACATGTGCGCGGAGGGACCCGTTCGGGTTCGGCAATATCTCATTTTTTACCAAATAAAGTGTAGTAATCACGACCGGACACAAAAGTCGGTAGTAGTATTAAAACTCGATGTATATTTTAATCGTATACAATTTTAAATGTTACTTTCTGTAATCGAAAATTGAATAGTTTTTAAACAGTAAACTTACGTCTTATATATATATATATATATATATATACATATTTTTTTTACTGATCATCGGTATTCAGTTGTATAATTTATTGCATGACGGGATACAAAATAAAAATGAAATTTCTAACCTAACCCACCGTTTCCACAGCGCGTACCATTATTTATATTTTTCGATCAACGCAATTTGTGTGTTCATAATTTTTTATTGAAAATTAATAAAAAAAGTTTATGTTTATGGGAGTAGAGTATCACATGTATTTGAATTGAACGTAACATTATAAAATATTTAGATTAATACTCGTTATGACAATTAACAAAAAACATTAAATATTTGGAATAAAAGTACTTAGTTATCATCAAGCTTATGAATGCTTATAATAATGCTCATGAAGCTGTTTATAAATTATAAAAAATTGTCTAATATAAGAACAAACGTATATATTATATCGTTTGATAAACATTTGATTAAATCAAAGATAAAATCGTATATTTTGCGTTTTCCATTTTATAATTGTTTATTTTCTAAGAAATTATTATGATATTTTGTTATTTCTAAACAAAGCCGTAAATAATATTTAATTCGTTAGTCATGTTGTTATGTTCATTTTCATAAAAACGTATAAAATAAGAACCTATTATTTTCTCAAAAGTCAAAATGTTGTTCGTTCAGTTGGAGTAATAAAATAATCGCTTTGCCGATACGCGTCCAAAGTAATAACAGTGTATTAATGTATATTATAATATTATTCACTTATAATTTTTAGGGCCGAACGTCGATGTCCTAGAAAATCTAAAAATAAATGACATCATAACCTATAGAATATCAAAAATGTCTCCTTAAATTTGTACTTTTTCGCTAAAAAATAATAATAATTAATAATCAAACCTGTGAAAAAACTTTTAAAGAAAAATCAATAACTCGTGATTTTTTCACTTAAATAGAGGAAAGTAATAAAACGACTTAAAATTACAAAGATTATCGTTAAAATCAATTTATGTTGGGAAAGCATTATTTATGAAAAAAAAAAAAAATGCAAGTTTTTGACTCCCGTTTCTCAATTATTATTTGTTTGGTTGACAAGTGCGACTTGTCGCACGTGGATACCCCAGAATTTATAATAATAATATAATCGTTTATTTACCAACAACAACAGAGTTTATACAGATTACATGCAAATTTACAGTTGGTCTACTCACTAAAGCCAAAGGCTGTGTTGTGAGTAGGGTTCTTATATATTAAAATAACATAGAATATCTAATTATAAGAGAGAAAAAAAATAACAAATTAACAAACAAATTAAGTAAATTATATATCATCTATAATTAATATAATAGTACTAAATAATAAAATCTTTAAAGTTAACTCTATCAATATAAACGTTTAAATTTAAGGCAGTTGTTACAAAAAACAGATAAGTCAATTTTTAACCATACACAAATTTTGCAAAAAACAAATAATGGATAAAATTTATTAAATTCAGTTCTCATCTTATAGATTGATAAATATGCGGAAGTAAACGAGCGCGTTGTCCTTTCGCCCAAAAAAGTGATCGGCAATCCCGGAATCGGATATTAATGTTTGTTTACATAGTTTGGTCGGATACTCACAATTAGACCGAGTTTTAAGTTTATACGAGAACCGCGGTTAAGCCTTTTTATTTTTGAGTTTTTATTTATTATTATTTTTTTTTTTTTCGTTTCCCACGTATATCGAAGTTTTTCATTCCGGTTAACTGATCCGTAAAAGTCGAGAATCGAAAAACTTTTACCGTGGGGCGGGCAGACACGCGGTAAAAGCCATCAGACGAGTTCGATGTCAGGACGAGCGCGTCGGTTTGATGGATGCTCTCTAATCACGGTAAACCACTTTTAACCGGCAATTTTCTTCTCCGCCGTTCGCTTCATTAAACGCATTAAGCACTCTGTGTGGACCTGTATCTCTTTAAAACTCCGCGTCGCGCGTCGTGGCGAGTGTCGACACGGTCTGCTGTTTTATGCACTCGCAGCCGCACGCAGCACTTAATAATTATTGGCGTGCGCACACTCGCAGTTAGACACGTCTCCTGGATGGGGTAGAGGAGAATTATCGAGTAGGAGTCGTTTTAAAGACGATATTATTTACAATTATTATTACTTGGGGTATTACATATAAATAAATAACAAGGACACTTATATTGTGAAACTATAATTTTTTAAATTTCGATTATTTACTCTATCCAAGTAGTATGTGCACATTGTCCACATTTCACATGTTAAAATATATGTATATTATATAATATATATATATATATATATATATTCAAGATTTTGGTATTCATGTGGTACGCGTTACTCACCGAGTGAAAATCGAGCGAAGTGTGTAATCTATAAATATTTCCAGGTTCAATATATAATTTACGTACCTACCATTTGTATGAACGTGTTAAAAATGTGAAAATCTATTTTTTAAGCAATCCTATCAATTTTTTTTTCTCGCTCTTATTTAATAGTGGGATAAAAACGCTGACTGAATTAAAAAATAATTTATTTGTAATTATAATAAAATTTAAAAATTTTGCGTAGAATTGTCTAACATTAACTGGAGCTCTATTCAGGATCGTTTTATTGAAGGATTAATTCATCGATTCTTAAAAATTTTACACACCCACCAAGTTCCACCAAAAAAAGAGTGAAGAATACCCATTGTAAAAAATATGTCGAGAACTTTTATTTTATTATTTACAAATCATACTGTTTCAAATTTTCATCAACATATCGGTAAAAATTTTACCATATAATTATTTGATTCTGACCGGAGTGAAGAAGCTAGTGATTTTACAATGATGTTTATTTATTTTTCTTCTTTTTTTTCTGTGAACACTTTTTCGTATAGATCTACTTGTCCAAAAGTCTCGAATCTCGATCAGTTACTTTTTGAAACCGTATTTTCTTCTTGTTAGTACTTTAAAGAGGTCATTTTTTAAATTTCTCAATTCTTCAATTTCAAAAGACTACCTAAAATTTGACAAAGAAAAAAAAAAGACTCAGAAACCATCAATTTTTGATCCAAACTTTATGAAAATTTAAACATAGATAGACAATAATATGAGAACCATTTTGGCACAAGAAAATGTTACTTAAGTTTTTTTTATTCGATTTTTATAAATTATAAAATAAAAACAAGACAAAACTGCTAAAAATAAAATAACTGGGATGCTATCAAAATATACGTACATCATAAGACTACACATAATTCATAAGATTTATATTGCCCAATGTTATGGATAATTTGTTCCCTAATTTTCTAAAATAGCTTTATACTTATGTCTCAGATATTACTTTTTTTCATAACGGTTTGTGATACTGCTTGCAAAACTTTTTTCCGATAGCTTCTGCCTATTGTATCCTTATGAAGTTAATAGGAGCATATGAGAAATAGTTTATAAATTATAATTTATCAATGCATATATTTAAACAAATTAGACATGGGAATTCGGAAAAAATATTAATTAATTTTTTTCGAAAATTGAATACGGAGCGCCATTAAAGGGCTACGCGGTCACATGAATGATGGCCGATAAAAACAATATAGAAAAACACGCGAGTCTTGGAAACGCTGTGCGAATACTTTGTTATATTTTGTGTATATAATATTGTGGTATATCATTTTAAATCACTAGTCGCTATGCGAATCATAGTATTTATCATTCAATTTTGTCATGTTGATAGTATACATATTATATTATGGGCGAAACGATACAATGACGACGACAAGTAATTTCATAAAATTATACGCGCCCACAAATAATGACGTAAGCACGGGTAGGGCGAGGGGGGGTTAAGTGCGTGTGTCCACTCGTGGGGGAGTGGTTTTCTTCGATGTGATTTCGTATTTATATATATATATATCATTTCACGGTGAATTAAAAATTCATTACAATACGACGACGAGTTCGGACCGTATAATAATATGAACATTATAATTCATAATATGTGTGTTTAACTCGACTATAATATATTTATATATATATATGTATTGACCAGGGTCCCAACATTGACTGAAAAATAAATCTTGGCCTCGTGACGACAAATGTTATGGAATGAGGGTAAAGTAATTTTAATGAGTCAAGTTGTAGAGACCCCCCGAGTATTGGAAAAATCATATTTCAGAATGACGTTTTTTAGATCGTTATCTTTTAGAAATAAAATTTTACGGAAATGATTAGTTTTTTGATGGATAGAAAACATTTATTTGATCGTAACGTTTTACTATGCCGTTTTATTATGTACGGGCTGAAAAGTGTCTGTCTATTAAATCGTTTTGATTTCAAATACATTGAACACCGCTTATAAGAATCACTTTGAGACCAGCACAAGTAAATCGCATAACCAAATAAGCCTTGTAGACGGAGTGTGAAAAAAAAGAAATATTATTTAAAAAAATTGATAAAAATCTTATTTTCCTATTTTAATTGTATATATTAGATGTTATTTTTTATTATTTAGTAAAATTTTGCTATTTTCGATAAATATAAAGTGTGATAAAGATAATTGGTCACATAAGATATGAATTGAAAGCACTACAACACAAATAATTTTTTTGAAAATAATTTATTTCAACATTTTTTAAAAACGTCTACAATTTTAATTAAGTTATTGCAATATTGCAAGGCTCCTTACGCAAAATATCAGTCTTATAACTGAAATGGTTAGTTTCTAGGTGAATTTGAGTTTTATAAGCGTACGTTTTTAGTTTGCTTAGTCTGTAAAATTTTGAAAAATAGTGTATCAACTTATACATTTTTTAATTTCTTAAAAACGATCATTTTTCAGAAATAATCATTGATTATTTCAATAGATTATTCTAGAACGAGATTTTTCTGAAATTTGGAATTAAAAAGTGAATTAAAGCAAAGCAAAGTATAGATAAGAAAGCCGGACATACTTCGCACCACGGATATTCTTCGCTCTTCGGGTCAGATACTCTTGAAGGGTGTGTATAATTTTAAAGAAACGATAAATCATTTGTCGTATATACGCCGATCAGATCAAATCGTATGTAAAGGCATTTGGACAAGTAAATCTATGGTAAAAAGTGTTCACAGAAAACAAATAAACATCATTGTAAAAACTCTAGCTTCTTCACTTCGTTCAAAGTCTAAAAAAAAACAAAGTGTCCTAAACCCTGACTACCCAAAAACAAGATAAAATACCCCATAACATTCTGACATATCGTAGTCGAAATGATAATATAATATTTGTCGTTGCCGTACGGGCGCGCGAGACTGCAGTGTATTATTAATACGATTGCCCCCCACTTATACAGGGGCACGACATACAAAGTATACCTAATGCGGAGTGGAAATAAATTACAGTAGACGCGAGCTATGAATTTCTTCGTTTTAATAATGCAACGACCCTTTTCTCGGTGCTCGGGTCACTACATTATTACAATACGATACAAATATACATTTTATATACTTTATAATAATACAATATCGCATTCGTAACGGTGACATTTTTCGACTGCCGCCGCCTATGTGCATACCGAAATCACGAATAATAAATACGAATCCGTTATCAATTTATCGTGACGTGATTTTTTAAAATTTATTATTATTATTTTTTTTTTGCTCCCCCCCTCTCCAGCAACGTTTTTCCATCAACACCTATCGGCGGTGGCGACACAATTGATTTCGTCGGCGAAAATAATACACACAACTGGCGCGCCGCAGAGGATAGCGGCGTTTTGTACGTTTGTTCCGGTCGCGAGCAATCATTATTCATTCCTGTTTTAGATAAGAAAACGAACCCTCACCCCCCTACCCGTGCCACTCCGTCTCGCAGTTCCGGTTAAAATGCCCAACCTTTTAAACAGTAATTCCCCCCTCCCTCCCCCCGTGCTCGTGCACGCGCGTATGTGTGTGTGTGTGTGTGTGTGTGTGTGTGTGTGTATTTACTTTTTTTTTTTGCGTTTCCACTTTACCCTCGTACAAACCGAACCAGCTTTATCTAACCGGAAAAGCTTTTCCACGCGGACATGTTGCGAACACGCTGCTTTTGTCCCCCTCTCTCCCATCTCTGTACGACCGGCGACCGCCGCTTATATAGAAATTGTACAGTAATAATAATCATAATAATAATAATAATATTGTAACAGTACCTGCGCAGACTAAAGTAAAATTGTAAAGTATAGAAACGTATAAACGAATAAAAAATGCGCTATGCACTAAAATTTCACGTATACTCAGACTTTGGTGCGAATTAAGATATTATTTGATGTTTTTTTTTATTGTAATAAGTAATCGCGAGACGTTTTTATGTACTACTGTAACGTCGAGTACCCATTCAAGAGTTGTAACTGTTAAAAATGATAAAAACGTGGTAATTATAATAATATTACCCTAGCAGTCGTTCTTCGTACGCGTACAAAATGAGTCTCGCGTTCCGTATTCGCCGTGCACGTTATGAAAAAAAAAAAAAAAAACGAAATCCTTAATATCTGCATTTTCCCTCCGCGATTCGCGGTAACAGTGTGTAATGTTTAACCGGAGAATATTTAATTTGTTTTATTTTAAATCATCAAATTAATAAAGAGTTATACTCAAAAAAAAAAAAAAACCCTCAGCCCTATAGTGAAAAAAAAAAAAAAAATCATAAAACGAAACTCGGCGCGCGCCTTTTAATCGAACTTCCACAGTTTATTTATTCGCGCGGCTGTCTGTACGCGCGAGCATTAATTATAATATAAAACGTAAACGCAGTTAATAAGCGCGTATTTTATTCTATTATACAGTACCCATATTATAAAAAACGTATGCGGTCGCGGTAATAATAGGACTCGAATTACCTGAAAAAAAAAAAAATAAATAAACGAATAATGTTTTTCATGAGAGATGGCGACGACGCGCGACGGCGACGACGACGTCGAGAGGAAGGAAGACGAGGAAATAGGCTCTATACAATATTATACTTTATAGGTGGTTAAAGTATTAAGAGCGAAGTGAATTAATCTGTTGTTTTTCCGGTGAAATGTGTTTATATTGTAGTAAGTTTTCGGTAAGTAGACTTTGATAGATTGTCTTGTCTGTCAGATTTAATAATACGCCGCCGTCGCCGCCGCCGCACTCTCGGCTGGCGAAAAACAACGTTTTATGAATAGGAATTTTACCATAATTAACTCGGCGGGGCCTATCAAAGTTTTTCGGAGCAATTTTTCAAATCAGACAATTTTTATTTCACGTAATATATTTTCATCAACTCCCGTCGTCGTCGTCGTGCGCGATATTGTTATTAATATTATTATTTATACGCGAGTACACTTGCTTTGCTTTGTTTCTGCTTACTTTGTTTCAAGTCCCCTGCTTCTTCCAGAGATAATGATGTGATATGATATTGCCATTGATTGTTTTGGCTAGCAATTTTTTTGTGGTTTTTTTTTTCACGTGCCTTTAGCGCGTCTCGCCGCTGAAAAGCACAGCGGTTTAAGTCGTTTTCGGTTAGTCAAGTGATTCCGTGACATTTTATGTATTATCAAAATCTGAAATTCGCACGTCATTGTATAATATACTATGTGCTGTAAAAAATTAAAAATGCTATTACACTATTTATTTTTTCAGAGTCGAATTAAGGTTTGAAAAATGCATCACTTTACACTAAAATAATAAATATTCATACAAGAACATCGATAACAATATTATTTCGTACCTACGTTCATCTTGGACGTTTCACTAAGACACTTTTATATTCATTACGATATCCTTTTAAATAATAAATGTAAACAAAAAGGATTTTTTTCTGTCTTTCCCGCGGCTCGAAACGTCATATCATAATTATTATTATCAGAACAATATTACGTAGCCGTATGTCGTGTCGAAACTCGCTTCGTCGTTGTAAGTAATTACTTTTGTCAAATTTTCTATATTTTATGCATACAAATTGATCGTATTATAATAATTAAATTACGGATCGGCAGTTTTGTTATATTATATTATTTTGATGTAATCGCGCGCGCTCGAGGCTGATTCGCAGTACATTCACTTTGTCCGTTGCCGAGCACATAATAATATTAATCACAAAATAAACCAAATCGCTATCCCGTCCCGCTGCAGTGCTGTCCGGCGTTTAAAAGTGACGCCGCCGCGAATACCTCCATTTCGGTCGTCCGTTTTACGTTTAATATTTAATACCGGTATAATACGAGTCTATTATGTTGATTCCGGAATTTTCGCACGCGACGTGACCGCCGGACATAAATCACGTTATACTATACGCATCGTATAATATACGTATAATTTAGCATAATATAATACAAATATTATATACAATAATTAATTAAATTATTAACACAGAGCACACAATAAAAAAGGCGTTTTGTCAATAATTCCTAGATGTCGATAATGTTTATTATTATTATTATTATCTATGGTCGTCACAACTCGAAATAGAACGTTAATTTATATTCTATATGTCACATATATTATTATGTACGAATTTTTCACCTATCAAGTTTGATCAAAATATATGTACCTAATTAATATTTGCTAAAATTAATCGCGAAACATTATTGTTATTACCGCAACAGTCCTGCAATTGCACGTTTCCGTTCTATTTCATTTCCATCCTGATAATCAAGATAGGCCGGGTTGGGAATTTATTGTATCTGCATATAAGGTGGTTAAAATATAGCTATATATAATTTCCCACATATTTTGTATATTTGGACATTTTTTTTTTAATTCAAGTTCTATTTTTAGATGTTTTGATATATTTTTCCATTTTTTTTTTTTTTTTTTATGTAAAAATTAGTCATATTTAATAAAACAAACTTGTTTTTGATTTGTAACTTGTTAATATGATTTTCGACTCTAACGATGACGTTCGTAATTCCGGATTATTTAATTTTAATTTAAAACTTTGTTTAAAGATTTTTTTCTGTAGATGACAACTGCAAAATATATTGTCAAACTAGTATTTAATGAGTGGCTAAATTATTTTAAAATTGAATTACAATTTATTAATGATAAATTGCTATTGAGTAATAACTGATATATTTTTTCTTCATATTTTGTAATTTTTATTGCATATTTTTGCGATTTATAAGGCATTATTATAGCCCATATTTACGAAATTTTAAGTGATATAAAATCCCAATCCTGCTAAAAATAATAATAAATAGCATTGTGTTTAGTCTGTATTAAATTTGTAGTCGATTTCATACCGAGCGTCAATGTCTTGATCATTCTTCTAATGATCATTTTCAATAATAAAATTATCCGTTCTCTACTGTACCCGTTCTTTGCCATTACGGTGTTGAATTCGTCGTCTGGGGTTGTTCGAGGCCTCGCGAGTTTGACGGCTTGAAACTTTCGGTCGTTGTTTTCTCCTCGCCCACTCATATTTCGGACTGCAGATTTTCAATCCTCGACCACCTCCCTGTCAGACCTTGACACTCGCTTACGTGCCCGTAATTAACGGTAAATGTTCGTTTGAGAGACGCGATATATCGCGCGGGGAGTCACGCCCATAAGTCGATCAATCAACTCTAGTTTTATTTTTTATTATTATTTTTTTACTATGCTCCCGATAAAACAGAGGAGGAGGAGAAAAAATTAGTTTAAAAAAAAAATTAGATGGATGTTTTTCCTCGGCAAGTTTTTTTCGTTTTCCCCTCCACTCCTACGGCCGTCTTCCCTATGCGTTCGTGTCTGTATATATGGGCGAACGTAAAACACTGTCAATCAACCTTCTTATACCATATATATATATATAAATATTATTTTTATTATTATTATCTTGATAGGAAAATAGCCACGTGGCGTATCTTTTTCACGAGCGAAACGCCCAAATGAAGCGCGCGCTCGTTTGTTATATTATTATATTAGACGAACTATATGTGCGCACACGGTACACACACACACACACACACATACACACACACACACACACACACACACACACACACACACACACACACACACACACACACACACACACACACACACACACACACACACACACACACCCGTTCGAATGATGTTCCAATGAAATGTATTTTCGAGCACTTGCGATTTTAAATTCTGAACGAAGTGAAGAAGCTAGTGTTTTTACAATGATATTTATTTATTTATTATTTTTCTATATCTTTTTTTCTCTTTTTTTCTGTGTACAACAATTCGTATGGAAATACTTGTCCAAAAGTTTCGATCAGTAACTTTTTGAAACCGGATTTGCCTCTAGATTGTACTTTAAAGAGGTCATTTTTTGAATTTCTCAATTCTTCAATTTTTTTTTTCTGGAAAAACTACCCAAAATTTGACAAAAACGACTCGGAAACCATCATTTTTT
>JAIPRM010004001.1:0-24220 GCA_025469315.1 Stegophylla sp. TES_Ste_2020 | reverse complement strand
AGTTTTTTCCAAAAAAACATTAAAGAATTGATAAATTCAAAAAATGACCTTTTTAAAGTACAATCTAGAGGCAAATCCGGTTTCAAAAAGTTATTGATCGAAACTTTTGGACAAGTATTTCTATACGAAAAGTTGTACATAGAAAAAAAATAAAAATAAACATCATTGTAAAAACACTAGCTTCTTCACTTCATTTAGTATCTAAAATGAACTTTGTACTACAGCCAAGAAATGTCTTCAGCTGATAGATGATAATGACAGCGAACAGTGTTTCCTAAGGCATTAGATATATACCTATTTATAGCTCTCTAGTGTCTAGTGTTTAACAGTGTTTGTTTAGTTTCAGTTTTAGCACCATTACAGCTCGCGTAATCGTTATCGGTATATTTTTATAAATGTAAAATAAACAATGCGGGTTTGCACGCCGTTGCGACGACGATCAAGAAAAATATTACTAATCCAATAAAATTTCCGATGAACGTCATGTACAAGGGATATAAATTTATCAAAACATTCTGTTCATTTCATCTTTTTAATTTTTTTTGTTATATTATTTATAATATAGTATATTTAATATACTCTAAGGCATTTAAAATTTGCCGCCCCTAAAAAATTGCCGCTAGGGGCAACACGGGACCGTTGCCCCCTCCCTAAATTCGGCCCTGGTTATTATATAATTTTAGCTTATAACCATATTTTCTAATATTTGATAGTCACTTTTTTTTTTTCATCAAAAAAATTATGTTCGAATTTGGTGGACCTGTTGTCGCTCAAGGTCGAAAAACGTGCTTTGGTTTTCGTACAAAGAAATATACTTCATCACAAACGAAAAAAAAATCAGTTACCACTTATTATCAAAACTCTTTTATGATACCTATATTAAAATTATTAAGTGTTAGGCATTTCAATTGAATATAGTTTATGCTACTATTATTTAAGCGCACGTCACGTGTAAAACACGTAAAAATAATTGTTTAAAATATTATATCACATATATAATACAATACATCTTAACCTAATTACTAATAAATAAAATAAAAATTACAAAATAGATTATACAACGTTATAGTTTATACAAAATTATAAATTTATAATAATAACACAAATTTAATATAATTACTAATTTAAAATATCCTAATGATGAATAAAATTATAAATTTAATAAACTAATATGGTCTTAGTTTCACACCTGATAGAGGAATTTAGATGTGTACTAATTGAGTCCTAGATATAATTGAAAAATTTATTTATTAAGTTAGCGCTTAGAACGAGTAAAATATAACGATTGAGTCTCTACATTTATTAATCTTAAAGTGTATAAATCACTGGTTAGGTTAGGTTAGAATACACACTTTTTTATTTTAAAAATTACATTTGAAAAAGAATAAAGAGCAGCTAGTAAGCGGGAGTTTGTTATTTCCGATCTTTACTCTTTATCATTTGCTGTAGTTCCGAACTTGCTAAATAGTAAATGACATATGTACACAAATGCTAGTATAGTTGATAAAATTATTGTGCTGTTACAAAGAGATATAAATAATGGTTTATCTTATTATTATAAAATAAGTTATAATGGTAACAAATTATTACAGCGTAATTTGTATTATATTTGTTATATGTATAGGTACAAAAATAATTTCAAGAGAGAAAATTTAAAATAAAAACAACATTTTACTAAATAAAAATACAAAAATTCATTTAATGATTATGACACTAATATTTGTGTTTAAGTTTAAAATATGAAAATTTCATTTATTTCATTTTAATTTGCTTAGGTAACTGCATTTAATGTTTGTTTTTCAAATAAGATATTTTATTTCTGTTTTCATTCGTTTATTTAGGCACTTAATTACTTGCTACTAATTAGTATCACTAATATGGTATAAGTATAAGATTTTTTTTGTTTTTAATATTTTTAATATTTATAAATAAATCATAAGAATATAATTAATATTAGCTCATTAAAATTTTTTAAATAAATAGTAATTAAGTACCTATCATTTTTAACGGTGCAGCACGATTACGCGCTTTTAACATTGTTACCCCCCCCTCAAAAAAACGCAAAACGATTGCACATAAAAAAAATGTAGTTATTTTATTTACAGCTACACAGTATAATTGCGGACCAAAAAAATTTAATGCACGAAATCAAATTTCTCTCTTTTTTTAAAATTTTAAATATGATTTGGCCACACCTACGCACTTAGTTTTGAAGTTACGGTAATTTAAAGTTTGTCATTTATGGTACGTCTATGTCTATGAAATATTTTAAAATCACGTTTTGAGAAAAACCGATACTTATCAATGAGGGTTTTCACAGCAAATCGAGGAATGTATGGATTTGAAAGCTGAGCGTGAAGCTCAAGAGGTGTAACATGAACTTGCGAAGCAATCGAGGGGATTTCAATGAAGTGAGAAGTTTGGACGGAGCTGCGAAGTGAAATACTGCTTTATACCTTATAAATTAAAAAAATGCTAGACTTACTTCACACCATGAGTATTCTCCGCTACTCGGTGGGTGTGTTACATTTTAAAGAAACGATAATTTCTTCAATAAAACGATTTTGAGTGGAGCTTGAGTTCATTTAAGAAAATTTTACTTAAAAATTATGGAGTTTATGATTATTACAAAAAGTATATAATTTTTTACTCGACCAATTTTTTATTCCACTACTAACAGAGAAAAGTAAAAAAAGATTTAGAAAGATTAAAAAAAAATTTCACAAATTAAAAACTTCCTTTCATCAAATATTTTACACATTATTTTTTATCTATATTTAAATTTCATAAAGTTTGGATTAAACAAAAAAAAAAAAAAAACATTTTTAAAAATATTTTAGTCAAATGTAATATAGTTTTCTCCAAGTTTTGGAGAAACTTTTGAAAATTTCGAAAAATGATCTCCCAAAAATAACATCTATAAATGAAGTAACGACAAGTATTTCTATTAGAAAACGTGTATACCTACCTGGTACTTACACAGAAAAA
This sequence comes from Stegophylla sp. TES_Ste_2020, assembly GCA_025469315.1. Lineage (NCBI taxonomy): Eukaryota > Metazoa > Arthropoda > Insecta > Hemiptera > Aphididae > Stegophylla > Stegophylla sp. TES_Ste_2020. Next base: position 21,232 of record JAIPRM010004001.1, on the reverse strand, counting down.
AATAAAATAAAATAAACATCATCGTAAAAACAATAGCTTCTACACTCCTCTCAGGATCTAAAATCAGAAATTAAATTACGTATCTAAACTTTTTTTGGTGCATAATCGTGTTGTATAGGTGTCAGTGAAAAGGATAACTCCTATATTTTTTGATGTAGAATGGAGTTGTTTTTTTTCTTTTTTTTATAACAAATTTTCAACGTGCGCAATCGTGTTTAGCTCCATTTTTAAACATTTATCTCTTACTTCCTAGTTCCTACATTATTTATGTATGTAGTAATTATTATACGCAATTAACATAATTTTGTTTAAAACCTTTTTGTGTGTTTTTAACAGTTTAAAAATAGCTATTTTAAACATATTTATTTTAACTTTTCAACTCTGTTATTATCTACAAAATTACCAAACTCAATTTTCTCAAAAATCTAGTTTAAAGCATATTTTACGGTATTTATTGAAATTTTTGGTAGTTTTTTAGAAAAAATATTCAGTATTTCAAGAAACAATTTTTCTGACGTATCAAACAAAGTTATTCACCGAAAATACGTGAAAATATTCTGATCCGTGCATTATTTTGAGTATAAAAAGTATTTACGGAAAAAATAAAACTTAACGTCGTTATAAAAACATTAGCTTTCCATCTTCATTCAGAAAACTAAAATTAAACAAACTTTTTGTGTAATATTCAGCAGTATATGGGATGTTTATATGTTTTCGTGTCATTCGTATATTTTTCAATGGATTTTTTTTTCAGTTTTTTAAAACATTTTTGTCGTTTTTCATGACATAATTATTGTAATTATATTTTGGTTTGAGCAATTTTTTTATAGACCATCCAACATTAGAGCCACAAATGTCATCAATAATAATACGTAATCACGTTTTGTTCCCATAGGTTTTACTTCGCAACTGGAAACCTCAAACCATAATTCACCGGCGGCGCCACCACAGAAGCAAAATCCGTAAAATTATAATAATTTATAACGGATGACGACCACGGTAGTATTGAGTACAATAAACGGCGTTGCGGTTCCGGTGAATAAACGAATCTCGGAGTAAAACGTGGACTCCCGGACACCGCAGAAGCTACAGGTAGCTGCCGGGGTGTGGTCGAAGCGGTCAGCGGCAGCAGGAGGCGAACTTGGGTTGCTGCAGGTACACAAACGTACATAATAATACCGTTAATATTCAGAGTTTTTTAATGTTCCTTTTATATTACAGGAATTCGTTCGGTTCCTCTTCGTTTCTCGAATAGCAAAGAACATTGCAGTGTTAATCCATAAAGACAGTTGGTAATTAATACAAATTCGATGCACTGAAATACTACGTGCATTCTCTGTGATTATGACAATGCACAACGATTGAAATTAACAAGTGTATTTTAATTGGTATTCTTCAATAATAATCACATCAATTCTGAGTCGATAAACATAACTTAAATGCAGAAAAAATGTATTTTATTTTATTTTTTATGAACAATTTACTACTGGTTTAAATAAAATCAGCCATTGCTATTTGATTCTTTTAATATACTTATTACATATTTTACTGATATTGTTGTGTGAAATAAAACGTTTTTAGTAAAGTAGTATTAGAAATTTTATGTCACATAGTGTATACTTTAAATATTATATTTAACCATTGAGAGGCAACATGTACATTGAATTTTTTGTTTATATCTCTCTGCACCTGAATACATGAATTCAGTCTGATATGACTTAATTGTGTTCTTTAGTTGATTGATTGTAAACACAACAGGAGTGAAAAAAAAAAAAAATTGAAGTTGAATGGAGTTTATAATAATATAAACAAGATGTATATACTGTTGCACGCCTGTGTGCAACTTCAAAATGCGCACCCCCATGAAGGTTTAATTAAGTATCAAATGTATTTTGTTCTTTCTTGAATAAAAGTTTAACGTGATTTCTATCATGATAAAGTTGATTATACCTATTAAATAAACAATTTAAATTGAATATAGTATCTTATTGTGTTATGTTCTGAGTTTGTAAGTATATAGTGAGGGGAAACTTTTTTTTTTGTACACATTATTTCGTATAGGAATAACTTGTTCAAAAGTTTCTATCACCAACTTTTCACATCATAATTCGGTTCTAGGTGGTACTTTAAAGAGGTCGATTTTCGAAATTCTCAATAGTTTTTCAAAAATAGAAAAAATTACCTAAAATTTGACAAAAACTTTTTTTTTAACCAACCGTTGTCAAAATTTAATCATAGATGAATAGATAGTATGTAAAATATTTTTGTGAAGAAAACTTTTATATGTGATTTTTTTTTATAATTTTTTTTTAACATTTTTTTTGTCATCAAACAAATATACTTCCTGTTCTTAGTTCTTTTTTTTATTATCTTGTATGAACTGAAGGTCCGCTTAGAATTGTTTTATTAAAAAAATAATTTTATCGTTTCTTGAAAATTTAACAAAATCATCAGTCCTAACTTAGGACGGAAGAATATCCAAAGTACGAAGTATTTCTAAATTTTTATACATAAAATTGTGTAAATAATTATCGTTATTCTCGTATTTTAAATTTTTTCATCTACATATACATCAACAATTTTGAGGAACACAATATTATATTTTATCCTCAATGGGTAAAAAAAAAATTTCGGTAAGAACAAAAAATCACAACATTCACAAAGCCCAATTTTGGTGTGTAGTAGTATTAAAATGTTGTATTAGTAAAACACTTGTTCAAGTATAATATAATGTATATTAGAAAATTAGTGAAACATCTTAACATGGTTATTTTGGTACAAAAGTACAAAATAATGAGATTTGTGCAGAAATATTTTGTTTTTACACAACAAAAACCATACAGATATTTCTTTTAAAAATAGTTAAAAACGTTTCCCTCCTCTTTTTACTAGTTAGGTTATTCTTCTCATTCCGAACCCAGTCCGTTATCTTCTAATAATTGTAAGAGAGAGGGGTAAAACTATTATGCGCAGTAGCAAAAGAAATAGCCGCTGATATTTTCGGTCCGGTTTCTAAAAAATATAAGGAATTAATTCGCGTACTTGTTCCTTTAAAAAATCGTGGAATCCGTTATCCTTCACTTGCTCTTCAAAACAGGAATCGCTTCTTTTGAAACGCGTTCTTTATCAACACTTATGAATATTATTATTTATTAATCACCACATCCAGTGAATCATCACTTAAGAAAACTTAAACCGAATTGAATCGTCACGCGTCGGTGTCATTGCCGTCGTCGTATTTACGAGTAAGTAAAAACTGTTATAAAACTGACAGGAAATCGCGTGTTATTACACGAAGGAAAAAAAGCATTTGTTTCCGGCGGCGTGTACCAATACGCGGTCATTGATTGGAAACAAGATGTATTTTCACTCCGACAACGACTGCAATATAATTATACGACTAATGATATTTTACACGAACCATCTGACAAGCTTGTTAATTGTTTTTTTTTTTTCAATATAAAAACAATTATCGTTTGCTACTGTAATGCTATATTAATAATTGTTTTATACACTGTACGCGAGAATACGTAAAAATAAATACTACAACAATTGCTATCGAAATGATAATTATACGTGTATATATAATAAGTAAGTCATAAATAGATAAGTTATAAGAACTTGTACAATACAAATTAATACAATTTTACTAAACGTAATAGTAAGTAATATACACGCAGTATAAAATAGGCAAATATCGAAACAATAATAAAAAATAATGTAAAGTAAAGCAAAGTAAAGATAAGTAAGCAATAGACAAGAAAGCCGGATATACTTCGCTACCACGGGTATCTTCGCTCCTCGGGTCAAAACCCTTGGTGGGTGTATAGAATTCTAAAGAAATGACAAATCATTTCTTTAAAAATATGATTGAGAGCTAAGGAAGTTAATAATATAAAGAACGATAATAATAGTCGTCATTTTCAACACACCCATCAAGAGTATCTGACCCGAAGAGTTAAGAATACCCGTAATGCGAAGTATGTTCGGCTTTCTTGTCTTTACTTTACTTATATTTGCTTTTACTTTAATTTATTTCATTTTACTTAGTTTAATTTCTTTTGCTTTTCTTTACCTTTTTTTTATCTTATAAATAAAAAAAAAGAAAAAATTAATGAAAAAAAAAATGTTTTAGAAAATCTCCAAAAGTTTTTTCACATTATAAAAATTTTCTTGCGCCAAAATATTCCTCATATTAATTTCTATCTATGTTTACATTTTTATAAAGTTTAAACCAAAAATTAATGATTCCAAAATTTTTTTTCTAATTTTTGGTAGTCCCCTCTCATCCTCCCCCCCCCGAAAAAAAAATGAGAAATTGGAAAAACAATCTTTTTAAAGTACCATCCTGAGCCTAATCCGGTTTCAAAAATTTGCTGGTCAAGAATTTTGGACAAGCGTGTACAAAAAATACAAAAATACAAAATATATAAAAAATACAAAAAAGTGTTCACTGAAAAAAAATAAGAAAATAATAAATAAACATCATTGTAAAAACACTACTTTCTTCATTTAAAATCCAAAAATTTCCTTGTAATTTGTTACGCAGAGAATTTCTTTTATATATATGTATATATTTGTATTAAATAGATTTTTTTTTTTTATTATTATTAATCTTAAATCTACCCTTTTTGGAATTATAGAATCTAAATTTTATATGTAAAATAACACAATTCATGATTTATTGAATTTCTATTCAAATATTCGTAATATTCTAACTCAAATATTTCATTTCAGATTTTGAACGATGTGAAGAATCTGGTGTTTGTACAATGATTTTATTTTTATTTTTTTTTGTGAACACTTTTTTGTACAGAAACATTTGTTCAAAAGTCTCGATCAGCAACGTTTTGAAACCGGATTTGCCTCTAGTATTGGTAATAGAATAGAACCGTTTTATTAAAGAAATAATTGTATAGTTTCTTTAAAATATATTAAACCAATGTACTCACCGATTCCCATCCGAGGACCAAAGAATACCCATGGTGCCAAGTTTGTCCAGTTTGTTTAATCATCAATTCTTGCAAGTGGTTTTATACTAATGTTTATTTTGTTTTGTATAAGAAGTAAAATTTATTCAAAAATTTCGTTGAACAATATAAAATTGTAAATCAGAAATAGGCTATGGATGGTAATTTAGGGAGGGCTGCATTTATTGAGATTTTCAATAATTTTTCCAAAATCAAGATAACACTATCTTAAATTCGACTAAAAATACTTAAAACGTTAAAACATTTCGTAAATCCGATTTCTATGATTTACATTTTAGTAATATAAAACTAGAAATATGAAACAAACTCTTTATTAACAATAGTCACGTAGTATCGTAATACAATCCAAAAAATATTATTAAACAAATTTTAGCACTTTCGGTGTTATAATATAACATTTTGAAAATGTCTCGTTTTTATTAAATACAATTTGAAATGCTTGATATTATGAGCTGGAAATTTCAAATAATCTGCCTTCGGTATATTATGTCTATACATGTCTTGTCCGATAACACTAACAAATCTTAAATATGTTCAGTTTTTTTTTTTTTTTATGTTTTTCTTTTAAATTGTATGAAACTAATAATTTTTACGTAAAACAATGATATTTTTCAATGAAAACATTATAAATTTTTAATTTGAATAGTGCTAAATATTTTCTTCTAAAAGAAGATTCTTGCTGTGTTTTTCTACCAGTGGTAAAATTTTCTAAAATTAAGACCCAATGAATACATTTGTATAAACCTATTTCTAAGATTAGAATTTGTATCTGAACTTTGAAATAAAATTTCATCTCCTACAGTACATCTATATGTTACCCGAAATAAGTATTTATGAATCTCAAAAATGTTTATTATCGAAATGTAATAAATGCAATTCCATAGACTTGAGACGTTTTATAGTGTGTGTTTCTAGGTAGTAAACGACAGAAGCCTCTAACGGCATCGTATTGGAAAAATGATCGGACATTTTTAAATCATAAAATATTCGTTTTTTCGCTGGGAATCCAAAAAAACTGTGCAGAGGGGACTTTAAATTACGCCACTGCGTGTATTAATAATAAATGATTTATGACTAGGGCTGGGATTTCGATGCACTTTGCATTGTTATCCGAAGCTCTCTGTGCGATGCTCTTTTCGTTATAAATAAGTTATAGGTGTTTTTCAATTAGAATAAAAAATTTTATTTTGCATTTTTTCGACAATATTTGATTTTAAGGTCATTTTTCTTATTTTTTAGGGCATTTTATAGGTTTTTAATTGATTTTTGGCCTAAAATTCAAATTCAAAATATTAACTTATAATATGAGATTTATTTTATACGCTAACAATAGATGAAATAATATCTTATCCACAATTCTTATACATTATATATTTTATATAAATTATTATCTAGCCTTCCGGCATAGCGATATGCCAGAAAAGCCTAGATCATTAAAATCGATACAGACGCCTCACAATACCTCACACCAGTCATATAATTTTTTTAAATTTTAAACTATTATAAATAAATTTTAAAGACATTTTTTCAGAGCATTTTTAGCGATTTTTAAGGAAATTAAAATCCCAGTCCTATTTATGGGGCTGTTCCTACTTCGTACACACGACTGAAAACCTGCTTTTATTAATGAACTATATAAAATGTGTATTATTTCGTTAAAAGTATAAAAGATTTTTTGGAAACGTAATCGTGTAAGTGTTGCGAAAAATAGAACAACAGCCGAGGCAACCCACCGGAATAGATTGTTGTTCTGAAATAGTGTAAAAAACTATTACTACGCGAAGAAAATGGAAAAGTCATGTTTCCTTCGACGATTCGCAGATTTTAACACTGAACAAGGCGTACCGTTATGTAACGAAGAAGATGAACTTGACATTTTATATTTGATTACTGAACCGTGTACTGTGACTAATCGCAGACAAGTGCACTCGAGTATAGACGAAAAACGTAGTAGTTTTTGGCATCGGGACGCGTTTTCGCGAGTAGTTCTTTTAATTGGACCTTCAATGTCACACGGCAAACAACGTATACGTATATTTTAAATTATCACTGAATTTCGACGGGAAATAAAACGCGTTTTCAGTGTATTCGTTGGTAAAAGCTTTTGAGTGGCAACTAATTACGCGCACTTGTAAAAGTGTGTAAATCCATTTAATTTGCTGCCAAGCGTCGAATAATATTATTTAAAACGTAATAATTGCCCGTGGAATAACGGAGATAATTAAATTTATTCATTACGTAATATTATTATATTAGTAGGGTGTGTTTACGTGTGTTCGGAGTGTGTTCCGAGTGAACAGCAGTTCTCGTACACCTACGAAATATATTAATGTTATGCGGAAAACAATAATTATTATATACAAATTTAATATTCATGAAATCAATAACGTACTTACACCTACCTGCCGATCTCGGTCAAGGAAACGCGCGAACAGTGACTTTGTTGTCGTTTATTTTACTCTGTTTTTTTATTAATATATATATTTTTTTTTCTTTCATTTAAATGACGAATAACACGTGTAGCTCATTACTGCATAAAATCTCGACTTACGTGTACTGCATAACATTTTGATGATTCAATAATAATAATAATAATAATAATAACCGTAAACAGTCTGGTCCGCGGAAGGAGAAGATGTCGTTAACAATAATTACGGAGAGTCTTATTAATTTCTCGGAAACAAACTATTTACAGTAGGTACACGTTAAATGACTGACATATTATATTGTTATACGACCAAAGTCATAATCCTGTGCGTTAGAAGAGGGGTGGGTAGCCGCGGAATGCAGAACTCTCATATTCATTTGGAGCAGAAAATAAAAAGAGTGTAAAAGAAAATAATAATAATATTACACGTACCTACATGATATATATATATATATATATATACATATTTTAATACATGTTATTTTACAGTTTTACGTAATGTATACGCGTCGTGGTACGGTGAGTGAACATGTTTAAATAGAAAAAAAAACTTTTAGGTACCTGCAACCTAATGTAAATATGTTTAATTATTATTTTACACCAAGAGTCAACGACCACCATGGCTTAAACGTATATATAATTAAAACGAACAAATAATTAAGTCGTAATTCGTACAGTCGTTTCGAATGTTATTAAAATAATTATTATACCAAGAATTATTACCTCACGAATGAAATATAATAATAATAATAATAACACACGAATCGCGATGCGTGTAATGATGGCGAGCTCCGAATGAGTCTTGTCGAGAACATTCTACACACGACCGATTCGTGTATCGAAATTCGTAATGTACTTAGAAAACGACTTACAAATATTTTGGCACGCAAACAAAACTTTTTGAGTTTGAAACCTGTTTAGGCTTAAACCGTAACATACGTAAAAAAAAAAAAAAACTCGACTAATGGCTTATGAGAATTTTTGGCTTTGATTTGAATGCCATGTAAGTTTGTGTTAAATTTCTCGGTCTTAAAAACAAAAATATTTAATAAATTTGTTTTCTTTTTTCCATATAAATCAATAAATTTGGTATATTTTCAGAATTTTACATTCATCCCGAGAGTGTTTGAACTTTTTAAAGTCTGTGCAGTACTGCGTTCCATTGTATTAAATAGATACTGGAAATAGTGCGCAAGTGTTGAATATCAATTTCCTGAAGTTTAAAATATAATCGGTAAAAAATTCAAAGTTATTGGGAAATTAAAAACTGCAATAAAAGTTTCTTACTTTTCTCGTACCGCCATCAATTTTGATTTAGGAAGCTAAAATTTTGTAAATCTTTATTAGGTCCAATCCTAAAATATCAGCCTACAGCACCGAAAGCAAAACACTCTCATACAAGATAGAAATGCCATTATTTCTTGAGCATAAACAAATTCAAAAATTTTAATAATATTAATAATAGTAATAAAAAGTTTAACTCAGATTTTCCTTTAATAAATGAGCATTAACATTAAAATTTTACATATTATTTTCAATTTTTTTAATTGTATACACAGGCATTCATCAATGTTTCTAAACATCTGTAGAAAAAACCTTTTGATGTGTTGTTAAATATTGATTAAATTGAATTGAATGAATGAAATTTCAATAAAAATTCAACATATTACTACAATTATTTGGAAACGGAATATTTGTAAGAAACTTATTTTCATCAGAGCTACGTGTAACCTTTTGTCACAGTAGAACAGTAATGTTTATAGGTTTTTGGATTTTAGTCCCCAAAATTGAACATTTGAATACGCTTGAATGTGCAATACGCTATATTTCATTAGATGCATTTCGCTATTGTCGATTGCATCTGTTGCAGCAGTGACGGTACATAATAATAATAATAATAATATTAAAATATCATTACTTAATGTAGTACTATCACGGTAAACATCTCCGCATCTACATATTATTATGTATCTACGTATTTTGAAGACGTTTTGAAATTAAATGACGCATTGTGCATACCGTTGGTGACTAGTTTGGAATTTACCACGAAAATTGATTATTACATAATAATTTCAGTTAGCCACACGTTCCGCCTACACAATGGTAAAATAATAACCTATGTATAGGTACAAAACATTGGCCGAACTGTGGTTCGCGTCATAAACTTATGCGGCTCATTTCTAATTGCCCTAATACATGAATCATTTTCGATTATACATAATAGAAAAATAACAATACAAAATATATGTCAGTGAAAATAACCTAACCTAATTAAAATCATATGTCTATTTGTATAATTCATATTTTTATCAAATATTCTGAAACTAGTGACAGATAAAAAAAAAAAAAAAATGGATAAGTAAGACATTTGAAATAGTAATATTCTAGATTAAAATAGATAAAATCACTTTTGATGAAAATTAGTTTTTATTTAACCAAAGAATTTAGACGATACGTTACTTACCAAATAAAGATACTTGTTGTGATACATTTATTTTTGATTTACTTTATATCGATGTTGAGCAAAGATAACTGAAAAATTATTCAGATAAAAATAAATAAACATAATTTTATCTACCCATACATGGAGATAAATTTTTAATAACATAAAATATAACCACATTATATTGTATTGCATTTTATTTTAATTTATAGTTTTAAAATTAATACAATAAAATAAATATAATTAATGATTAGAAGAATGTTATTTACAATAATACACATCTGTTTAATTGTAGACTACTAGAAAAACCATATAGATTTTCTAAAATATGTGTCACAAACATATTTAAATATTGGTTTGTTACTTAGATATAACTGTATTCAGAGATACCTGCTAACGTTATTGTTTTATTATTTACATTAAAAAAAAAAAAAATTAATAGTTTTGGATTTGGAATTTATTTAGGAGTATCGATAATTTACTATAGACGACAAAAATTATTTATCAGATAATAAACATTCCCTAATTCATCTATATAAGATAAAAGATAATCAAATATTAATTATTTAAATGCATTTATCTCATTATGCTCAACACTGCTTTTTACTCTAAAAACTATGATTTTCCAGAAAATTTGCTAATACGCAGAAATGTAGCAAAATATGCATAAACATGATAAGTACGCAAAATTAAATTTCGTAATAATTGATCCCTTAAGTACATAGTCTGTAAGTTTAAAAATTCCTATATTTCTAGAGTAGACATTATGCAAATACATTTAGACATTAGGTGTCTATGTCCAGACGTCCAGTAATAGTAATTTGAACAGTTTCCGTGTTTGGAAATAACAAAACAAAACTAATTATCATTAAAAAACACAGTCATTTCCCTTGGTTTTGGTAAACACCACCTTGATTTTGGTAGACACCCTTGAACTGTGCTATAGGTGTGCGTGAAGTCGGCGGTGAAGCGATAAACGAGTATTGTAATAGTACTGTGATAACGTTCACACACCATGTGACTCACGGGTGACCTACCTGATAACAAAATTATATTGCAGTGGTATGTTATTGTGATCGGTGAAATACAAAATAAAAGTAGCTTTGTAAAACAGTATATTGCAATATCCTCAAACCTATACATAGTAGATACCGTACAAATTGAGTGTGTACAGTGTGCACTATGCCACTGTGCATAGCACCCAGGCCTCATACAATACTATTATTGGATCTCTAAAGGTTTATTGACTTCATCAGTGTTTCTCAATTATTTTTTACACGGCGACCCAAATTGTATGAGTACTAAAGATCTATTACAAACCATATCGTTTAATGGCACAAAATAAGAGTTCTAAAAGCCTTCATTGTACTTTTTTAATAATATCATATACTTCTATAAAATTAAAAAAACCTAAACATCTCAATATCTCATGACTAGAGCGCGGATTATATGCAATTGCATATTTTTTTCCTTTTAATATTTTTGGATTTTTGTCAGTTATCTCCACGAATCATCATAATTTGAAGCTAAAGGTGAAATTTTTTTTTGCATATTTCTGCATATTTAAAGGTTATTACATATTTTTGCATATTTTGGCAAAATTCAAAATTTACTTCATATTGAAGCGCAAATTTAAAAAAATTTACAAAATAATATTTTGTCAAGTAGAAAAATTAAAACGAAATTTCATAGTCACTAAATAATAATTTATATATGTATATATATTTAGTCGAACGTTCGTTCTCAGTCTTCAAAAATATGTGCGACACAGCTTTACGGAAGAAAAACTTGAAATGCATATGATTATTAATTTTAATAATAAATAAAATTTTAAAAATAAATTAAGTTCAGAAAATTCCTTAATTCTTTTTTTTTTTTATTATGTATTTAAGTAATTAATTGTTATAAGGTTAATTGTAAATTTCAAATAAATAAAAAATTCTTGCATATTTTTTACATATTTTCATAATTTTGACTGCATAGTGCATATTTTTTTAAATATTTTCATGATTTTTACTGCATATTTTTTGCATATTTTCATGATTTTTACTGCATATTATATGGCATATTTCGATACTTTTAAGTGCATAAAAATCCGCGCTCTACTCATGACCCAATAAAAATCTAAGATGACTTACTATCTAAGATGAGTATTATTATATTAATAATACTCATCTTTAATTAAAAAATAAAACCGTTATTATTTATATTATTACTAGCAAAGTTGTACATTTACTAATTTTAGGTTTCATTTTAGGTTTTTAAACATAAGTTTAGACGTTTTATATCTTCATTGTGTTTATCTGCCTGTCCATCTAAGTCTAGTACATAATTCAATTTTTGATTTGGTTACCTATCAGGGAAATAGATTTTTTTTCGTGCTATTCTTTTTGCATAGACTATAGAGTATTGTTACCGAAAAAAATTTAGTTTAGTATTTGTATATTTCATTTATTTGGGTTTTTACGCATAAGCCTATACTAAGTTATATATGGAATAACAATATATAATTTCAAATAATTATAGAAACTCAAAAATTCAACAAGTCCACAGAGTGAGCTTGTTTTTTTATTTTCCAATTAAGATCTATTTACATTTTATAGTTAGTATATGATAATAATAATAATATGAAGGTTAAGTTAAAACCTTAAAATATTTGCGACTATAGTTTAGTGTTGATGGTTTAGTACAAAAATAAACTGTTTACCTGTTTATTTTAAAATATAATTTGGTAACACCTGATTTTTTTTCAAAATTTTCACTATAAATTTAGTTTGTGCGGAACCAACAGGCATAATATTGAGTGTTAGACACATTATAATATTATGTGATACAGGGACGTAGTCAGGATTTTATTTCGAAGGGGGTCCAGTTAACAGAAAAAAAAGGAAGGGGACATACTTTACACCTTGTGTGGGATACTCTTGGTGGGTGTGTTAGGTTTTAAAGGAGAAGTGAATAATTTTTTAATAAAACGATTTTGAGTGAAGCTTCAGTTAGTTATAAACATTAAACATCAATATTTGTTAATCTTATATTGAGTACGTTTAATAATCTGTTTCATTTACATTTTATCCGAATATCATTTATGATAAGGTATTGTTGAAATTTTCATGATTTCAACAATATTACTTTAGGAATTGGCAATAACAGAATAATCAGTGTTCATTTAAATATTGGAGAAAATAATTAATTTTGCGTGTTTTGAATTTTAAATCACTTATGATTAAAAATTGCCACAACTGATTTTAACAAAAATGTCAATATAAATTAACTTTTATAAAAGTGTACTGGTGAAATAAAAGGAAGAAAAATCTGCCATTATTTGGTTTAATTGACATTATTTAAACTGTAATTTTAAAATTTAAACAGTTGTAAAAAATTATTTAGATGACCAGTTTTAAACGATTGAAAAGTAAATCGTTATTTTACGTAAAAACGCCCAGCTTCTTACAAATTATAACTTTAAACGGTTAGAAAATCAAAAGTTAATTGAGTTAAGATTTTCTATTTTTTTTTTTTTTTCAGATTAATTGAACATATTATATTATGTGAGTAAGGTTATCTTACATTTTTAGCTAATAATATCAAGATTTATGAATTTTATTAGATAAAACCTAACAAAACATAAGTTTATTCCAAAATACTGTAATTATCCAAAAAATGGTCAGATTTTGATGAATATTTAGGTGAAAATTTTAAGTTTTTAGTTCAAAATGTTTTCGAAGTTATGATGAAATTAATAAAATCGATTTTATGAAAATCTTATTTACAGCATAATTTACTGATTTTACTCAATAGGTTCTCTTCGTTTTTAAAAAATTATTGAGAATTTTGAAAAACGACCTCTTTAAGTACCACTTGGGTGTGATTTCTGATCCACGCGATTATTATGTGGTGTAGTTTTTTACTATAAAATTTATGTACGTGTTCCACTATATCACTTGATAATTTGTTTTTTAACATACAGGTAATTAATTACTAGATATATACAAATACAAAAATCTGTCATCGATGATATTTCGGAGGGGGTCCGGACCCCATGGACCCCTCCCCTGTTTACGTGCCTGATGTGATATTAAATTTTGTATTTTTATCTCGCAGACTTCAATTAAAGTCTAAAGACTAATTAGTCCACAGTCCCAGCGCCGGGTACTTAAAATTAATATTTATACTGTATCTCAGATCGACCACAAAATGTCGCGTCGAAAAATGATTAGATTTTTTCTTATCTCCCGTTACTCGGTCCGTGCGAGGTAATAAAAAATCGCTGCGGACAAACAGTGGTTAATAGTGTTCGCACATATTATATACTCTATTACAAAGAAGTAGTTTCGTGTGCTTTATAACATAATGTGGAGCACTATATGTTCCTGTGGTTAGCACCGTGACAAAAAGCATCTAGACGTAGTTCGAACGTTGTTCAGATGTGTCTGATGAGTGCTGATGTGTAGTTGTACAGTGCAGCTGACAGCCGTGCGGCACGGCGGCGTGACGCGTCGTACGACGTGAGCATGAGCCGCGAACCGCCAAGAATCGAGACTAATGTCATAGATCGTGATCTCGGGAAATAAGTCACGAGTTTGATTGCCACTATGATGTGTACGATAGCAATCGAAGCTGAAATCGAAAATACGCACAAAAGACAAGAAAAAAATTAAATAATAAAGAGTACACTTAAATCCCAGAGAAGGTTAAGTCATCTCGAATAAGAAAAACTTTCTTTTTTTTTTTTCAAATTAAATATTTTCTTTCGCTTTAAAAAATTCGTGAGTATGTCGTGATACAATCGAAAGTTTTAAATAATTCGAAAACAATATAATTATTGCTAATTATAACTTTATTAGTTTTTTTTTTTTTTTTTTTGGTAAACATATTATTTATTACATATACATTGTTCTAAAAATAAAGTTAGGAAAGTTGTAACTTGTATTTTTGTTAGTAAATAAATTAATTTAAAGAAGTTAAAATACTTTGGTAAACACACGGCTTTTTTACAAATATATAATCAATAAGTAGAGTTCGGATCTTGTTGTATTTACGTATTATTTGAACGTATTACAATGAACGAAGTAAGATACACATTTGTATTTTGATATTACGAACTTAATACGGAAATTTAAAATGCACATTTTGAAATTTTTGTGTCAAAACTCATATCTGACAATTTTTTGCAGCTTAACTGTGATTTTTATCATATTCACATATTTTGAAGTTTTATGTCGAGTAAAATCATTTTAAAGATTTTGTTATTTTGTTTAGAGTAAAATTTCCTTTTTGAGATTTAAATGAATAGTTCTTGTGTAGTTTATTATCGTTCATGGGGCACAGTAATTGATATACTTAGCTTTTTTTTCGTATGTTAAAATGAATATATTTTCGGTGGTATGTATTCTCAAGTATTTGATCCAAGGAGATTAACTGATAATAGTTTTTTTAAGTAGGTATAGAAATAGAACAAGAAACTTCATTGCGAAAGACTTTTTTTTCAATTTTCTAGTTGTGGCGTTGCACATTACAAATATAGAACAAAAATATAATAATATTATTAGCCGGCTTAACGTCTAGAAAAATGCCTTTTTTCAGAGAGAAAACAAAAATAAATAAAGAAGTCACTTCTGTAGAATAAACTAGTTGATAAAAATAGGTAAATCGTTAAAAGTTGAATTTTACTAAATCTAGATTTCTTATTACAATTAAAAAAGAAAAATTGTTGCATATTTCCTCAGGGGTGGATATAGGGTCGCTATGAATGGGAGACGAAATTTTAAATAAAAAAAAAAAAAAAAAAGGCGATGTCAAATAAATTTTAGGTGTTGGGTGTAATTCTCATTCAGTTCCAAACTATTTTAACCACTGTAAAAAAAATGAAAACTAATTATCGATATAATATTAAGATACAAAAACAAGTATAAAGAAAAAAAATTGTTATACATTTTTATTATTTTTTACAGTCAGAAAACCTATTTTGTGAACGGGGGGGAGGAGCAATTGCCCCTATTGCCCTCCCCTTGTATCCGCCACTGTATTGCCCACAATATAAGTGCGATAAGTCCAAAACTCCAGAACCCAACAAATAATGGTTGATACACGTAGTCGATATGACATTTTTGACATTTTAATTCAAAAGTAAAACAAAACGTTCTAAATCAAACTATTTGGTTTGTTAAATATTATACTGTTTCCAGTTCCTATACATATATTTTATATTATCATATTTCTGTAGAGTTATTGAGTATGCAAAATTTTAATCACGCATTAATTACATTGTTTTTATAAATGTAAATGCATTATTACGTTGCTCATTTAAAATCGTAACTAAATTACACGCACGTTAATTATAGAAGTAATTTCGTTCTGGTGACGTGTAATGTAAGACGTAACATGACTGCCAAACGATAGTGATAGAGAACGTCACGAAAGCCCCAATGAAAATCTAGTAAGTACAAGGAATAGTTGTCACGCGATCACGAACTTTGGATAACTTGAAAAAAAAAAGAACAAGTGGCTAATAAGGTATTTCTGAAAATTTATCACTACGAAAATCTCGTGACAATCGCGTGTTAAATTACACAATTATCATCTGTCGATCGACCTTTGTTAATTAAAGGTATCGTTCGTGCATATTATATTAATGGCCACCTGTGTGTCCGAAATGTTGTTTTTAAATTTTTGCAATAATTAACTTCCACTAGACGTGTACATTCGGTTTGTTACAGACCTTATTCTAAAGGGCAGTAGGACGCAAATCGGGTAGTAGAAATATCAAAACTGCAGTTAGATCCATAAATTTGGTTACCGAATAAAAAATCTAATTTTCCTTATCGTTGAGAGTGATCGAGTTCTGTTCATTGTACAATTTATAAGCACTCATAGTATCTAATAAATAATAGTAAATAATCCAAGTTTACAACGTTTTTAATTTCGATGCTTGAATGATCTACAAATACGGATTTACCTACGAATTACGATTAGGTACAATAATACATATTGAGTTTTAAATGTAAAATATAAAAATTCATTATTTAGATATTTGCATTTTATTGTAAAATTATAATAACTATAAGGTAAATTAAAGTATAATATTGAAATGTTTTAGTTATAAACACTGCTCATGACTATTGTATCATATTGTATGCAATAAAAATTAAAATTGTGTTCTATTTTTCTACTCAACTATACAATTATAAAATATCAATAAACATTTATGGGGGAGGGGGTGTGAGTATTATAGTTCAAACATAAGTAATGGCAATAAACTTTTCAGTATATTTTGGGTAGTAGGCGAAAATCCTTAGAATAAAACGTTGTTTGTTATACTCGATGAGTTTATTCGCCATACTCGTGTGATACATAATTCGTTTTTTTTTCTACTCATTTTGGATCGATTTTGTGCAAACATATTATTTTTAATGATAAAACATGTTTCACATTTTTAACAGAACAGGAGTTACGAGTGAGTAATAACAAATTCGAATTTCTGTACAAATCGTAAGACGATAGACTCGTATGATCCTTGTGTTCTTTGTGATCTAGTAAAACTATTTTAAACTACAAAAATTCACGATTCTGTAATTAAAAAAAAAATTATGTTCATTATAAATAAATGTTGAATTCAATTTAATAGTTGATGGACGACATGTTCGTTTTTACTGAATTAAGTCTATAACAAAATTATTTTTTATTTACTACTAAGGTACGTAGTGACCATTTCAATTAATAACCATTTTTTCTTATGGTTAATGTTTTCTTCCTTTTTTTCAAATATTTTTAATAAATCTTAATGTTACCTATAAAATATTTGACAAAAATTAAAAATAAAAAAGCCGAACATACTTCGCACGATGGGTGGGATTCTCTTGATGGGTGTATTACATTTTAAAGAAACGATAAATCATTTCTTCAATAAAACGATTCTGAACGAGGAAAATCAATAATATAAAAAACAAATGAAAAAAAAAATGTTAGAAAAATGTCCAAAATTTTTTTTTTACATTTTCAAAATTTTCTTGCACCAAAATCTTTTTTATATGATTTTCTATCAATGTTTAAATTTTCATAAAATTCGGATCAAAAAATGATGGTTTCCGAGTCGTTTTTGTCAAATTTTGGGTACTTTTTTCCAAAAAAAAAAATTGAAGAATTGAGAAATTCAAAAAATGACCTCTCTAAAGTACAATCTAGAGGAAAATCCGGTTACAAAAAGTTATTGATCGAAACTTTTGAACAAGTATTTCTATACGAAAAGTCGTACACAGAAAAAAAATAAATAAATAAACATCATTGTAAAAACACTAGCTTCTTCATTTCATTCAGAATCTAAAATAAATAAACATCATTGTAAAAACACTAACTTCTTCACTTCGTTCAGAATCTAAAAATAAATATTTACGAGTTTTTTCATAAATTCCCTCCAATCGAAAAAAATAAAAACAAAAAACTCAGACACGTAGGTATTTATTGTGTTTGTATTTTCGATGTTACTTATATATTATATCTATACAGACTAAAAACAAAAAAAAAAATAAAAATAAATTATGTTTGGTATTACTATAACTAATATTATAATCAATCACTATTCAAGTTCGTGGGTAAATCCGACAAGGTTCTAGTTGTGTGATAACAATTGTAGCAGCCGATTTTAAATGTAGAAGATCCGACGAGGTCGATTATCATGGGCGAGGACGAAATGACATTTGTAATTTTTCAAGCCGTATTATTACTATTATTTTTTTTTATTTTTTTTAATTTTTTTTTTTTTTTGTCGTACAGCAAAATAAAACACACTAGTCACAACCACAACCTAATTACATGAAAATAGAACGTCATTAGTTTTCGCCGTACTTAAACTATCGATAAAAAAATAATACTCGTATTATTATATTATACTCTAAATCGAATCGCGGTGTGTTCGCGTGTACGTGTTTTACGTCATTAATAATAATTATTATTATTATTACAAGGGTAACATTGTTTAAATACGACAACAACAACGTCAAGTGTGTGAATACATTATCGCAAGTATATAAATTAATTTTAGCCTAAACTCTAATAACCTAAATACTTATTTTAAAAAAAAATCATAATGACTATTACTTTAATATTTTATACCTAGCTCAACTCTTTGAATTTAAAAAATGGCCAAGCGAAAATTTTTACATTAACCCTCAAGCTTGAAGTCTGTAGGGGTGGTCATGATGACCCCATGGCCGCTTCCCTGGTAAAAACAATTTTATTTTTTTTAGCAATACAGTGGTTAAATCAGTTTATTCCTTAGAAATTACAATTTTTTCTTGCAATTATTTATTCATATAACGGGGGACTATACGTCATAGATTAAAACTTTATTTATTTTAGAGGGGTGAAAAATTTCCTTTAAGGCTTCATTTAAATTACTTGTTTTTTTTTTTTTTTATAAACAGTTACGTGTACCTACGTATTCAGTTATATATACACATTTTTATTTCAATTTTAATATTATTGAGTATATCTTTGCAATGGAATAAGATATTATATTATGTTTAAACATATATACACTTACATTTTTTTTTTTCAGTTTTTCTTAGTATTGGAGGTTTTTCAAACGCTATTAATATACCAATAATTTGTACACACGATGTAATTCAACGACTTTTCCAAGTAATCATATTTCAGTCAGAGAAAAACATAATATATTATTATATTGAGTGTGCAATACAATATTTCGTTTCGCGTTAATTTTTTCCCTTTCGTTGTTATTTGAATTTATCAATACTCTCGGTACCTCTTCTGATTAATATTGTACTGCATTCATATACGACAGACGAGAAAAAGAATTTCAAAAAACCCTCTCACAAAATATTCCTAATCAGGCCACTGTACAATAGTCCAGTTTTCGAGTTTGCTTATAGTATCGATTTATTTGTTTTGGTTTTTTTATTTATTTATTATTTTTAATAATACGAAGTATACCCGTGGTGCAAAGTATGTCCCGCTTTATCGCCCATACTTTACATTTTTTTTTATTTTATTAGTTATTACATATGAAATTCGAGCCTCAGTTACAACATAACTTTTAGATACAAAATTGGGTACTACATGGGTACTTATGTGCGGCCCGTGCTGTTCGTTTTCAATTTTCAAACGTTGGTACTCCCGATTTATTTTCTCGGAAAACGTTTGATTGTTGAGGATATTTGATTACGCTGTAGATATAAATTTGGCCATAGAAAACAAAAGCGGTGCATTTGATAACTATAATAACCACCAGTCGTTCGCAGAATTCTGCATCAGTCTGCCATCTGCGCATGCCAAAATCGCCTAACGTCTACAAATTTGCGATTAGAACCGTAAACTGAAAATTTTAGGAAGTTTACAAAATACAAAGGCTGTCCTAATATTCTTAAACGTTCTAAATTATTTCAATAATTGATTGATACAAATAAAATAATACAACTAATTAAACATAATGTACATTTTACGTATGTATATTTATATAAGTAAAAAGCCATTGCTTGAAATAAAAAAAAAAAAATTGATAGTCTTCATTTATTTTGATTTCTCAGGAGTAACAATTAATTGAAGGGTTGGGCTTGGATTTCACAGATTTTTCGAAAAATTTAGTTTTAAAATAAAACAAGTCCAACTTGTTGCGAGATTAAATGGCAAATTGTTCTTAAAAAATTACCGTAGAAACTAAAACTTAAAAAAAAAAAAACGACAGAGCTTCCAAAATTATCACAAAAACGCATACGATTTGTGCGGACACAAGAGCAGTGATGTGTCGTGGAAATATATTTTTTGCTCCACCTATATTTGTTTTTTGTGTAAGAACATTTTATCCAGAAAAGTTTTATAAGATTACTTTTCAGCAGGTCGTTCAGAAAATACTTCAGGGAGTTGACTTTTTCAATTTCCTCGTGTTTTCACACGTCATACTATATAGCAGTCAATCGTAATGTATCACAAACAGTGATAACATAATAATTATTTAAGTTCTAACTGCCAGTAATTTAATATATATTAATTTACTTTACTTAATAGGAAAAAATTTCCATTTTATTTGGGAATTTATTATTAACTTCAGGATTGAATTCCGAGGGAAGACTCAGATCCTGATTTATAGATTTTGGGGCCGGGGACTTGGGTTTTCAAAAGGCCGCCATCCCCATTTTAACTTGTGAAACTTTTAATCTTCTACTACATACCAAATATTAATAATTGTTTTAACCATAAGTTCCTAAAAACAAAATTCTGAATTTTAAAATGATATTGATATATAAAAAGCCGGACATACTTCGCACGATGGGTGTACTTCGCACGATGGGGTTTTCTTCGCTCCTTGGGTGGTACGCTCTTGGTGGGTGTATTAAATTTTAAAGAAACGATAAA
>JAIPRM010004000.1:0-24222 GCA_025469315.1 Stegophylla sp. TES_Ste_2020 | reverse complement strand
CCTCTAGATTGTACTTTAAAGAGGTAATTTTTTGAATTTCTCAATTCTTCAATGTTTTTTTTGGAAAAAACTACCCAAAATTTGACAAAAACGACTCGAAAACCATCATTTTTTGATCCGAACTACATGAAAATTTAAACATAAATAGAAAATCATATAAAAAAGATTTTGGCCCAAGAAAATTTTGAAAATGTGAAAAAAAATTTTGGACATTTTTCGAACATTTTTTTTTTTTTTTTTCTTATATTATTAACTTCCTTTTTTTAGAATCGTTTTACTGAAGAAATGATTTATCGTTTCTTTAAAATTTAATCAAAAGAATACCACCCGTCGTGCGAAGTACACCCATCGTGCGAAGTAAGTCCGGCTTTTTAAATACAATTTTAAATAACTCTTTATTGAATTGTCGCTAGGTGAGAGACTCGTAATTCATAAATATTTATCCTTTGGACACCACACTGGGGCCTCCTTCTTGTTTAATTCCCGATACGTATAAGGTTAGGTTCCAAGAATTGAGGGCCAAAATATGACTCATACATATATATATATAGTAAATATCATTACAATTTCGTGCCTAAAAAAATTGATTATTTATAAAATTAATACAATTATTGGACATAGACTTTTAATACTGTTAGTATTTCTATTGTTAATAAAATACGTTTAAAAATAATATTTTGTTACTTGTGATTTGTGCTTAAGAAAGTGTATAATTTTCAAAGAATAATTGAATATCATTTTAGAGTTAAACTTAAATTTCAAAATATCTAACGAGATTAAAATTTGACATTTCTAAATTATTTGCGTCGTAAGTCATTCGTGAAATTGGCAGGAAACAGCTCGATATTGGCACGCGATCGACGGGTTTGTGCGGGAAAACGACTCGACCACGACTGGCGCGCGGGTAAAATCAGCGCGATCCTGATTTATGTTCAAATGTTGTTAAATTATTGAAAACAATTACAATTCACCCTTTATCCACTATATATCGCGTGAATTCGAGACGCCGCCTTATTCTATACATTTATACGGATAAAAATTACTTACGAAGCCATACATCAGAATCGAAATCCAATTACTGACTTGCTGTTCTCAGCATCCATTATTATTAATTTTCCCGTAAAACCCGAAGAAGTTATTTTTTTTTCATTGGCTACCTCGGAAAGTTATTTTAACTTTATGTCATATTCGTTATTGTTTTTTTAAAAATATATTGTACACAAAATTTACGTTAATTCATAATTCTATGTTGTTTTTACTATTACTTATTAGTTATTACATTAAACTGATACGTCTTATTAGTATACTTTGTGCAGAGGAATCTCGGTGACTCGAGGGAAAAACTAATCCGATTTATTTCCAAGAGTACGTGAAAACGTTCAGGGGGATTTTTCTCAATTAATCTATTTCCAATTTATCGGTATTACATTACTTATTGTTTTCAATTATGACATATTGACATATTAAACCACCTCTAAACAATTCCCCGTTAAATATCCCCTAATGCTTACTGGATCATTCTCAGTCAGTCAAAAATAAAAACTAAGTATTAGGATTATAAATCAAACGGTCAACGGGATAAAAAATAGTTTTTATAAGTAAAAGCATGCGGAGACGACAAAACAGGGACTCACTTGTACAATTTTAAAAATTTTTATTAACAATTACTTATTACTGATTATAATAATATTTACAAGGCATTTATAAATACGTTCCTAAAATTATGAGCTTTGTGTATTTATCACTAATTTAATGTATACCAATTATTTATTTATTTATTTATTCTTTGTGAAACTCTATAAGTAGAGATTTTTAAGAGATCAAAAAAAGTACATTGCTGAACGTAACATATAATAATTATTACTACTATCAATTACAAAGACAATCTAACAATATATTACTTCCATAAAAGTTAAAGAGAAATATGAGATCCAAATAAAAATAAAACCGACATCCTTAGCAAAACATACTTAGCTCCTTGAGGAAATACTCTTGGTGGTCATGTTGAATTTTAAATAATTGGAATGATTCCGAGATGAACTTCAATACACAGCAATAATTTTTAATTTTATATTGAGCATGTTTAGCAATTTTATAATAGAATAATCCGTGTTAATTTTGTAAAAATAATTAATTTTGACTGTTTCGAAATTTAAAGGTCTTAAAACAAAAAAATTTCTTATTACACTATTGTTGATTTTAAATGAAACTGTAAAGTTTCTAGTACTATTAATTTTAATGTACATAAATAAAATCGATTTTACGAAAATATTATTTTATGGCATATTTTATCGTTTTTATTCAAATGTTCAATAAATTTTCCTTGTCGATGGAAAAACTATTCAGGATTTCAAAAAATCGTAAATACGATCTTGAAACTATTTTTAATATTTGAAATTGTTTGACATAAGGTTAGGATTGGACAAGTTTTACCAGACAAAAGTGTTCATAAAAAAAAAAATAAATAAATAAAACTACATATTTCATCGTTCCACTTAGAAACTAAATAAAAAGCCAATTATTTATAATATATGTAAAAATGTTTTCCTTCGACATTTTAATCAATAGATCTATTTTCAATAATAATGAGTTAATTAGCTAATAGGCATATTATTATTCTGTTTTAAATATAGTTTATAATTTCCATATTAATACTTAAAAGGTAAAGAATATAAATCTACTGATTTTTACCCTGTCATACAACTTATATTTAGTAAGACATGACAATTTATGAGTATACTAATCACTTTAGGTGTACTACGGTTTTGAAATTTAAGTCTGTGATACATAGTCATTTTAGTATATTACAAGTAGAGGTTAAAGTAAAGGGGTGCTGGAAGACTCAGCTCCTTAACTCTGACAGCTCTTCGAAAGCATCTCCTTTTACGAATTCCACTAATTATTTCTTGAAACCGTCAAATTTGAAACAATATGCCTTCGTTAAAAACGTATAATTAAAAATGAGTTTTTTTAAATTTAATTTTAGTTTTCGCCAATTTTTTTAAATTGCAGTTAGAAATTTAGTGGACGATAAAGCGTATCTTCTATAAAATGATTTTGAGCGAAGTTTTAACGAAACACTTTTTTTGTACATACTACAATTTTTCTTTCGCCAAAATGTTTTAATATTATTGTCTATTAATATTTAAATTTTCATTAAGTATGAATTTTAAAAAAGAAGTGTTAAAGGCACTTTTGTTAAATTTTAGCATTTATGTAGTTGTTTCTAAATTTTGGAAAAACTATTAGAAATTGTTGAAAAATGACCTTTTATACCTAAGTACCATCTAGATTCTAGAGCAAAATTTTGATTCAAAAAGTTGCTTATCAAAACGTTCATACAAGTATATCTATACAAAAACGTATACATTGCAAAAACACTAGCTTCTTCGCTCCACTTAAAATTTGGTATTATATCATAACTGTATTATACAAAGTTTTAACTAGAAAAGTTTATCAGAAATAATACCAAGGGAGGGCCCGCTGTGAGTTACAAATGCTTATAGAATAATAATAAGTAAAATGATTTTTATCATAATAACTAATATAAGTTCCGTCGAAATGGTTCTTGGTTTCTTAATTATGCATACAATTAATGTATATTATATAATATATACAAAACTCTCAAAATTGTAACAGTGTTAAGAGTTCTCTTTAGAATTTTTCTACACTTTGAGCTCCACTCCGCAATTATGCTCATGACTTTCAAGCCAACCGATTACGAATGATATCAAAATGTTCGATATACCTTGATTTTTTTTAATTCTGAAATACATTAATATCAATATTAAGTGCCTATTTCATACCGACTTTTAAAGTATTGTGTACACTACTTTGAACTAATTTCAGTCAAATGTACTTTTGAGAGGAAATTGTAATCTCACAAATTTATCAGCAGCCTATTCTAACTACTCGATGCCTTACGTCCACGGTTACATTTATAACATCGTCTGGTCGTATTACCTAATTTATTGTGTATATCCGTACAGGTCTTATTTTTTTCAAAAATCTTGACGCAGATGCATACGACTCATACAATGTCCTATCAATTTGTGTGCCAATATAGGTACGATATTTCGTATGTAATATATAATATATACACTCATCGTTTTTACTTTTAACGATTTGTAATAGAAAATTCATTAAAGAAAAAATAAAATATTATCTGTTTCGTTTGGCTCCGCGTAACATTTTAAGCTACTCCGTCGAAACAAAAGAAATTAATGTTTACAATCAATTTGCACTTTATGAGATTACAAACGCAGTGGGAACAAAAAAAGTGTGATAATGTATTCAAGTATACAATACAGTTATAGTGACTTGGCCGTAATACAAATCGAATTATTGAAAGTGATAATTCAAAAGGTCTTCTTATAAACAGCCAATAAACATCTGCTTTTCCCATCGCATTTGCAGATCCCAAATGGATTTTGAAGGTTCATTCGATTAAACAAGTTTACTCGATTTCGGCCCTATTAATCGACCGACCGCCTTCCACATAGGTTGATTTATTACATGCGAGTATTAGTTAGATACATATATTGTACCAATGGTATTGAAAATTAACAAGAATTTGTCAAGGCTTTTTTTTTCTTTTATGAAATTCAGATTGAAATAAAAAATATATTAGTTTTCAGTGACCTTTCTTTATTAATATATATATATATATATATGACTTAAAGTTTGTTGTACTTTGAGATAAAATTCACGGAATCAGTGAAAAGATGATGATGCGATATGTGGCTAATGACTGTTTGTCCATCACCAGCAAAATTAATTTAAATACCACGAGTTTTAAAAAGAATATTTTCTTGAAAATAATAACATTCCATAATGATAAACGATGATTAATGACCATATCATAAATTCTAGACAAAGTTATGAGACGTGTAGTATTCGTTTTTGTATGACATTTTTCAATTTTCATTGTTAAAATGTTTATAGCTTTTTTATAATTTTTCTTTTGGTATAGTATATGGTTTTAGTATAGTGCATTGCAAACAAAATTACAAATTCGTTGGATATGACATAGAAACAGTTATTTTACATTTAATTGATTGATAATTTATTTTTATGAATAAATGTATACTTTGAAAAAAATTGTAAATAAACTCATATTTGGATAAAAAAATTGACATATACATTTTATATCAGGAATTATTTTATAAAAACTTTCTTAGGAATTTCGTTGTCTCTATAAAATAAATTAAAGAGGTAAGGAAAAACTACGCTTATCTTAAATTAGTTATTTTTGAATTAAATTCTAAATGCTAAATTTCTATAACAAATACTTTTATCGACTCAGTGGCGTAGCCAAAGGGAGGGCCACGAAGCCATGCCCCCTTATCGGCCTCTTCAATTTAACTTTTATTCTTCGATTGTTCATATTCATATAATTAATATTCATAACATAAAATATTCTTATAGCTACATATAGTATTTTGATTAGATATTGATAAATGAGATTGATATAGATCACCTAGAAAAATGAAAATTTAAGACTGAACAAATTAAAGTATTATAATGTAGGCTTATCCAACAATAAAAAAAAAATGTGATTTTTGAAATCTTTGTGAGGTGAAAAATATTTTTGCTATACGATAATATAATTTTTTTTTATCATTAGATAAAAATAATTTTTTGGGTAATTAAACTTGTCTAACAATTTTATAAATAGCAACTTAAAGAAAAATAATAATTTTATTCAGATCAATCAGGCGTTTAAAGTTAAAATTTTGACGAATCTGGTTATTTGTATATAAAATAGTGATTTTTTCAATCAAAACCTTACACAATTTTTAATTTAAATTATACTTAATGTACTAATAACATGTTAATTTTTTTTTTTTTGTAGTAAGGAATTTGTACAGTAATAATAATTATTAGTATTTAGAATTTTTTTGAGATTGAAAAATGTTTACTCTGGAAAATTTGGCACAAAATAACTGTAGATAAAAATCAACCTTTTTTATTTTGGCGCAAACTGGTTATACAGAATTTAGAGATTTTTTAGCGTAAACGGATAATTCCTGTAAAAATGAATCTTTTTCATTTTGACACAAACAGGCTATACAAAAAATAGAGGTTTTTTGACACAAACAGGCAAATCCCGTAAGATTAATTTTTTTTTATTTTGGTGCAAAGACTGTATCAATTCAGAATATTTATTATTTTTTTTCCCCCCGCAAACGTGTGATTTCCACTACAGCGGGTTATTATGACTGAGATACGAGATACATCGTTGTTTAAATAAAAATTGGTATATACTGTAACAAAAAAATAAAGTCACTATATTATTACATTTCAATTTTTGTATCGAATATGAAATGAAATTGTGAATTTCAAAAACGTTACTTATATTACATAAATCTTCACAATAATACTGTGCACGCAATTTGCAAGACGTAAAAAATCATAAATAAATCAACGATTTTCTAATGAAAATTAGTTATTCAATACTACAAACAGGGGTGGAGTGGGTCAAAAATTCTTACCGGACAAACAGACATTTTCAGGCCAATTTTTCAATTTTAATTTTTTACTACTTCTTGATGCCTCTAATTGTTAGTACTGTAGATACTAAGAATTTAGCATTTTTTTCCCCTAAGAGAAGTGTAAAAATAATTTCTTGGTAACAGTTTTTGCCAATTTGCATATTTCCCAACATTCATAGTATCGACCATAAACATATTTGGTCAAGATGACTGGTTGAACCAATTTTCTTTTTTATACGTTAAAGCGTGTAATTTCAAGTAATGCAAACGAATTACGCCGAAATCCTAACTTCAAATCATTATATTAAGAATTAAAAACTTACAAAAAAGTGTTTCCAGAATGAGAAAAATAAATAAATAAACATCACTACAATTATTTTTGAGGTTTTATTTCAATTAGACATATATGTAAATGAAGTCATACTAAGAATTAAAAATTGTATCGCATAAAAAGTTACGAAAAATGAGAAATATCCAATATTTTCAAAATACTTTACTTAACTCAAAATTGATCAAATGTTTTTCAAATTTTCATGAAGTATTTTTGTGACCATTTGTATTAGTTGATGAATGTTTCAAGTTTCTAGCTACATTATTTTTGAAATTATGTTAAAAAACAATTTTAAATTTTGTGAAAATTCTGGTAATAGCATATTTTACCATTTTTTGTCAATTTTTCGACGGATTTTCTTCGTTTTGGAAAAAGTTTTGAGACATTTGAAAAATTATTTCTCTCGAGTACTATCTGTGTGTGATTTTGGATATATAAAGATACTAGTCAAAGCTTTTAAGCAAGTGTTTTTAAACGAAAGTGTTCCCAGAAAATAAAAAAAAAATAAAAGAAAAAAATAAACATTATTTTAAAATCATAGGCTTCTTCGCTCTGCTCATAATCTAAAAAAAAAATCATTGCACAAATACTAGCTTCTTTGCTTCGCTCAGAATCTTAAATTAATAAAAAAATTCATTATTTGAGATAAAAAAAAAAATCGCGAACCAAATTGATAAAATTCCTGTTGTCATAACTTGTTTTATATTTATTTTTAGGGTAAAAATACTGAGCTAGTGTGTGATGTAATTTATGAACTAAACTTCATTATTTAATTTAGTATATTTATTATATTTAGTAGAACTTAAGTTATATTTTTAAGCTTTGTTATACCTCCCCATTAATGTATTATTTATCAATAATTTGTATTTTGGCAAAACAATGTAACATTAAATTGTCAGTCAATAAAATTATCTTGATCTGTGAAAACAAATCATTTAATGATCGAAACTCCCATTAAAATACAATTAGTCTTTCTTGAATAGTTCACCGATGAAAATTTCCATTTCTCTTCAATAAAATTTTAATCACACCACTGCAATCACCTTAATAATAATAATTTATTCATATTCTTATGTAATGAATAAAAAAACTGTTAAAGACTCGTAAATTGTAAATATTTATGCGGAACGTATAATAAACAATAAAATACAATAAATATTAAAAACATTATTATGATTCTTGAATAAGCAATTAAGATCCTATGGGCATTATTTTTTATAAACAGTAAAGTTTAACTCATCTGAAGACTAAAACGCACATCATTCGCTCGTTAAACAATTTAAATGAGTTTCCATCTAGGATACATACCATTTTAAAAGAGTTTGGTTTACTTGTAAAATTATTTTAATTTTAATTTAAATTCAAAACAATACTTAATTATGTTTGTAATATACGGAAATTCGTTTGCTTGTGACCACTGTAGTATCTTGCGTCAAGGCGAGAAAGAAAAATTAGAAAATTAGCAAAATAGTTAACATAAATATAAATATTATAGTAACATAAACCTGTATACTATTAATATCAATAAGTAATGAAAAGCATATTACAATAAAGTTGAATATAAGTAATGAAATGTTAAAAAAACATAGGTAAGTACCTACTAATTTTATACAGATCTGATATGATGAGCAATGGCGTTTAAAAAATGTATTGATTTCACGTTTCCTACTCTTGGCTGTGTGTTACTTAGTACATCTAAAAAAGCCGGACATACTTCGCACGATGAGTGTTCTTCGCACGTCGGGTGGGATTCTCTTGACGGGTATATTTAATTTTAAAGAAACGATAAATAATGTCTTCAATAAAACGATTCTGGACGAGGGAAGTTAATAATATAAAAAATAAATAAGAAAAAAAAAATGTTAGAAAAATGTCCAAAATTTTTTTTTCACATTTTCAACATTTTCTTGGGCCAAAATCTTTCTTTTATAATTTTCTATCTATGTTTAAATTTTCATAAAATTCGGATCAAAAAATAATGGTTTCCGAGTCGTTTTTGTCAAATTTTGGGTAGTTTTTTTCCAAAAAAAAAATTGAAGAATTGAGAAATTCAAAAAATGACCTCTCTAAAGTACAGTCTAGAGGCAAATCCGGTTTCAAAAAGTTATTGATCGAAACTTTTGGACAAGAATTTCTATACGAAAAGTTGTACACAGAAAAAAAAGAAAGAAAAAGAAATAAACATCATTGTAAAAACACTAGCTTCTTTACTTCGTTCAGAATCTAAAAACACATCAATTTGATTATCTAATATTGAGGGTAGAAATTCGTCTCACATCAACGGACTCAACTAATCTTTTAACTGAAGAGTGACAGGTTATATACCTCACAAACGATAATTTCTGATCGAAATCACCGTGTCAATATAATTCGACAGCAGACGCAGATCGGATGCGTATAATTTTACTAAGGACATAAAATATTTTGCGTGCACCAACTATTGAACAATAAATAATCGGTCCGGTCAGATATGCTGTTTATGCGCAGTGCTTCATTTGGGAGAGGACACGGAGGGACGGAGTACCCCTTCTATTTTTAAATATTTTAGGGTGCCCCTACTTATTTCTCAAAATCACCCCACAGGTGTATGAGATATTCCGACTTTCAGGGACGCTATATATTTTTTACACTTATGCATCCTTCTTCTAATTTTTTTCCATCTCAAGCACTGTCTATACGTGTTTAGTGTGTGTGTGGTGTAACTCAAACACAAGTGGTTGGGAATATCGCGCAAATCTGACGAGCTTTTTGGTTAGTAGTTCATCGATTCCACCAGACATCTTTCTAATTAGGGTAAAGGTATATTTTGATTCCACCACTATCAATTCCGCCAGTACGGGTAGTCTTAAAACAACCTATGGTTTCCGCCAGTTTGAAATTATGGCTTAAATAGATACTTTCCGTGTATTTGGCTGTTATCTACTACTACGACGATATTTGACAGAAAAACATGATATTAACTTAATCAATTTCTGAGTTAAATCAAAAAGTAATAATAACAAGTATTTATAGTAAAAAACAATAATCAATTTTTGGTATTTAAAACGAATCAAAATCGTATTTACTGGACTTACAATTATTTACGTATATAATAATATAACACATGTATATTGTGGTATATTAATATGATATATATTTAAAGTAGGTATACTCAAAAAATTAATTTTTTTTCTTTTGATTTTTTTTCAGTTGCTTTTATAATTTGCTTTTTCCTCGCTTTTTTCTTTTTTTTTTTTTTGCCTATATTCACTCTATTGAAGGATCGCCTGTATTGCAGCACTCTGAAAAGGGAGGTATTATCGGAAAAGTCGATATCCCTTATTTTTTATTTTCTTTTTACTCGAGTACTACATTCATCATTGTCCAAATTTAAAAATAATTTTTTCGATAAACCCAACTTAACACATTATTTATTAAGACGTAAAAAAACTTAAAATAGGGGAGGTCGCTAAACCCACTCATCACGTAATAAAATGGCCAGTGAAGATGGCATAATACTATATTATTATTATAAAAGCATAGTCTAGTTGTAACAAAACAGAACACGCAGCCATACAAATAACCTTCTACCTACGATATATGCATTATTTATCAATGCGTACGATATTTTTTACACAACGAAAAAACATAAATCCCTATAGGAAACCGGCCGATGATAACAATGAATAATGAAAACTGAAGACAATATACCTAACTTGGGTATAGCGTCGGTGCGTGTTTTATATTATGCAAGAAGTCTTCTGAATCGGTTTTCATTTATTTAGTGACGTAGACACGCGATGCGCAGTATTGCTTATTCATACGTTAACATCGTTCCCAACGTCTCGAAAATTAAGCGAACACTGGACACGGCTTGTGAAAACCGATCTGTGCGTTGTGCGAAAGCTTAAAAACGGCCATAGTGCGGCCAAATTATTTCATTGGTTTTATCGAGACCTTTATTATTTAAAATCAATAATTTACATTTTGACGATAATGAGAGTATAAAATACGCTAGATACGTGGCCAGGTGAAACTATGAAAGTTATAGCCCCCCCTTTAATTGACCGAGATTTATTTTAGATTCTGAACGAATTGAAGAAGCTAGTGTTTTTACAATGATGTTTATTTATTTATTTTTATTTTTCTGTGTACAACTTTTCGTATGGAAATACTTGTCCAAAAATTTCGATCAATAACTTTTTGAAACCGAATTTGCCTCGAGATTGTACTTTAAACAGGTCATTTTTTGAATTTCTCAATTCTTCAATGTTTTTTTTGGAAAAAACTACCAAAATTTTTAAAAAAACGACTCGGAAACCATCATTTTTTGTTCAGAATTTTATGAAAATTTAAACATGGATAGAAAATTCTATAAGAAAGATTTTGGCGTAAGAAAATTTTGAAAATGTGAAAAAAAATTTTGAACATTTTTCTAACATTTTTTTTCTCATTTATTTTTTATATTATGAACTTCCCTCGTTCAGAATCGTTTTATTAAAGAAATTATTTATCGTTTCTTTAAAATTAAATACACCCGTCAAGAGAATCCCACCCATCGTACGAAGTATGTCCGGTTTTTTTCAGTTATTTGTACCATATTATCACAATTCGATAGTTAATCAATTAAACATAATTGTCTTAAAAATCTTTGACGCAAAATGACGTGTGTCAAAAAAAAAAAAAAAAAAATCTATTTCAGCTCGTATTATTTTTAATAACTACAAGGTATCATATTCCTATATTTAAGATTTACAGGTTATTAAAATACATCGAAGAAAAGTAAGATATGATTATAAGGATAAATTACATTTTAATTGCGTGGACGTTTTCATGGTTGCGTCGTAATATAGTTTTTTGGGGGCTAATGTGTATATTTGATTGATTTAGCCCCCCAAAAAGGCATCAACCTTATGAAATTCTCAAAAATTCTGGAGGGCTATGAGTAGTTTTGAGGGGGCTTCTTAAGCACCCCTCTAATTGCGCCTATGCGTAGACTTCCTTTTTATCCAAAATAACAGGTGTCATTCATATTTAGTGATAACTAAGGCTAGGATTTATATGCAAAAATATATATATATTGATCTTAAAAGCTGTAATAAAACATGTCTACGACATACTATTGAAGTTTAGCACTAGCGCTTTGTATTTTGACATTTTCAATAGCACGAGTCAAAATAAGTTCGATTCACAATTAACGCATTCACATAGCACACGACAATAACTATGTCAAAACACATACTTACCTACTATTTTAGATTCTGAACCAAATGAAAAGGCTTATGCTTTTACAATGATGTTTATTTTTTTTCTCTTTCTGTGAACACTTTTTCGTATAGAAATACTTGTCCAAAAGTTTCGATCAGTATCTCTATAGATCCCAAATTACACACAAATGGTACTTTAAGGAGGTAATTTTTCCAATATCTCGATACTTATTCCAGAAACGGAGAAAATCGGTAGAAAAATTGACAAAAAACGGCAAAATATGCAATTATCGAAATTTCGGTGAAATTGAAAATTAATTTTTAATATAACTTCTAAAATAATGCAGCTAGGAACTTAAAACTTTCACTAACTACTAAAAACGGCCCCGAGAACATATCATAACAATTCCAAAAAGATTTGATCAATTTTGAGTTAAATACGGCATTTTTTAATCTTTAATATATCGGAAGTAATGTAATTGTAAAAATAATCTATTGTCACTGTACAAGAGTAGACATATGTGATATGTCAATTAATATATTAATTAATTCACTATAACTACTATAAAATAAATAATTAATATTTTTTTTATTTATTTATTTTTTCTCTTTTATCAATCACCACTGCAAAATGAACCATAAAACATCCATTTCACGTGTTTATATAGTTAAAATATTCATTAGTGTGTACCAGTATCGTATCTAAAAGGGGGCTGAAGGGGCTGCAGCCCCTCCCAAAATTTATCACTTATAATCTACAGTATTTAATAGTTACCTTAAATTTTACAAAGTCTAAATAATCTAAGCTGGTTTTATTTAGTCATTATCCGATTACGGATGAATGGTAATAACTAGAGGGTAGAGGGTTAGGATGTGTATGCCTATGCAATAAAGAATGACTAAATATATATGTACTTATACACTAAAAAAATAGCTAAATATGAAAAAAATGCATTAAAATGTTTAAATTTTAATTACCTAATTGTAAGTTTTTCACTTTAGGTATTTTTATTTTAATCGATTAAAACACTACTATATCACACGCACTAAACGATGTAGGGTTATGTAGATACACTATGAAATGGAAACTAACTGAATTAAAAGCTATAACTGATATGTGCTAATAGCATAATGTTTTAAGATAAACATCATTGTTACAGTAGGCTAGTTTTATTGAAGTTTTTATTTTATTTTCCCAACAATAAACATGCGATAATTTTTATATAACTTTTTTAAAATACAAATTACAAATATACAAACTTAAATTGTTTTATTTTGTTACTTTGTATCGAAAAACATAAAATTAGAAAAAGCTAAAATGCTTAAAATTGGAAAATATGCAAATATATGCAAAATCAAATGTTGATATATGAATCTAGATATCATAAAACAAATTTCTATTCAAGAATATATGTAATAAGACTACCTAACCCAATTAAATATGCAAAGTCATAATCATCCTAATCCTAGAATAAACTTTTTGTAAGGCAAAATAATATCGTTAATGACAAATATATAAATTCATCTGTGTTTGACCAGGTAAACGTATTTTAATTATTTTAAATTATTTGGGTTTTATTGTACCTTGTACTTGAATGACCCCATAAAGTCCAATTTGTAAGAGAACCTTAATTAAATTTTAATTATTATTTCATTTTTTAAGCTGTACGGAGCATAGGTGTTAATTAAAAAAAAAAATTAGTTAGGAGGGGATGTATACATAATTTTATGGGCTTTCTTATAATATCTAAAAATTAATGAAATCTCAAAGAGAACTATGAAATTTTGCCACTGCTTAGCCCTTCTAAAAAAAAAAAAAAATCCTGGATATACCACTGATATGTACCTGTTTTATTCGAAATATGCAAAACAAAATAACCACCATATGCCTCATGACATGACGTGATTAGTGGACATTATAAACAAAAACAGTAATCGAGTTCCGAAAAAATCATATATTGCATATAAAACTTTAACCTACCTGGAACTGACATAAAATTTATGACTCATTATAATTAAGAATATTTACAGTGATGACGGGTACATTAATATTTTCCAATAAAATTGAATATGGGCCATTTAAAAAACTTGTTAAATTTTATCAGAATTCTGACGTTCGAACCGAACGACATTCAACTCCGAATATGATAGTAAAAAAGCCGGCATACTTCGCACAATGGATGTTCTTCGCACGACGGGTGGGATTCTCTTGACGGGTGTATTGAATTTTAAAGAAACGATAAATCATTTCTTCAATAAAACGATTTTGAACGAGGGAAGTTAATAATATAAAAAATAAATGTTAGAAAAATGTCCAAAATTTTTTTTCACATTTTCGAAATTTTCTTGGCCAAAATCTTTCTTATATGATTTTCTATCTATGTTTAAATTTTCATGTAGTTCAGATCAAAAAATTATGGTTTCCGAGTCGTTTATGTCAAATTTTGGGTAGTTTTTTCCAAAAAAAAAAAAAAATTGAAGTATTGAGAAATTCAAAAAATTACCTCTCTAAAGTACAATCTAGAGGTAAATCCGGTTTCAAAAAGTTACTAATCGAATTTTTTGGACAAGTATTTCCATACGGAAAGTTGTACACAGAAAAAAAAAAGGAACAAAAATAAACATCATTATAAAAACACTAGCTTCTTCACTTCATTCAGAATTTAGATTCTGAAAGCTATTAAAATTCCTAAAATAGCAACAAATACTTTGCGTTTATTTAATTATTCTATTTTATATTCTTATATGTAGGGTATTTTTCCGGTAGTACAATATGTTTGACTCATTTGGCAATCAATTTATGTATTCCCCCTTAAAAAGAAAAAAAATGATCCAGACAACGACAATGTTTATTTGCATTTGATGGCGTGAGTATTATTCACGGTAAAATGACAATTTTATACAGAACATGAAATTAATAAAAAATAATTTAAATGATCGGTATATATAGAAATGAAACTAAAAATAACAATGTGGAAGTCAAGCAGTTTAAAAAAAAATCACAAGATCACTAGGGAGAGTTCGGCGTAACGCAGCGTCACAAAAAAGGAATTTAATGATGCCTAAGCATGTAATTATTTCTGAAGCAGTATTTTCTTACAAAGAATTAATTATATACACTCTCCTTCCAAATTCGATATTCTTTTGACTACGTAACTCCGATCAGATTTATAGGCGGACAAAGACGTTTATCAATAATAATATTGGTAAAGAAATACCTACATAAAATACAGATATAACAAGTAGAAATTAATTTATGCGTTAATATAGGTACGATTTAATGATATTTTTCACCCATGTCAGATACTAATTGTATAAACTTATTATTTTCTTATCTTATTAAGCATATTAGCCTATACAGAAGGATAATTT
This sequence comes from Stegophylla sp. TES_Ste_2020, assembly GCA_025469315.1. NCBI lineage: Eukaryota > Metazoa > Arthropoda > Insecta > Hemiptera > Aphididae > Stegophylla > Stegophylla sp. TES_Ste_2020. The sequence goes on along the minus strand of JAIPRM010004000.1, from coordinate 8,839 downwards.
GTATAAAATAATATTCATACTACGTAACAAGACTTATAAGTTCAGAAATACCTAAAATAGTTCGTAGGTGGAGTGAGAAAAAGTTTAAGAAAGGTTAATAATATTTCGAATACACAGAGTAAACTAAAGACATTATAGATTTTTAGTAAAGTAAAGAAGCAAGTTGTTTAACAATGAGATTTACATTTTTTCTCCTACAAACACATTATCGTGTAGTAACTAGTAAAACTTATCCAAAAGCTATGTTCAATAATATCATAGACCATGAATTGGTTCTAGAAAGTTCTTTAAAGAAATTATTTTTCGAAATTCTCTTAAGTTTTACAAAAAACAAGTAAAATCTACTTCAGATTTGAGTAAAAATGGTAATCTAATTTACCATTTTTATTTTCATTGCATGAAATCGTTTTTATTATTTTACTCCAAAAATAATTTTATTAGAAACATGAAATTTCAATGTTAATTAATAATTATTAATTCAATAATATTGTGGACATTTTACAGATTGAAAAAAATTCCAACACAATTTGACCATTTTTAGAATAAACCAATAATCAATTTCGGAAAAATGTCGTTTATTGTAATATTGTTTCATAATAAAATTTATTATTATTAATTTGGTAAAAATTTTTTTTTTACTAAAAACCATGTTTTCTACGAGTGATGTAATTTTGTTAAAGGTAAACTCAATGAATACATTTTTTACAAGTGTTTTAATTTAGAATTACGGCTCAAATGTCTAATAATTCAAGTATTCAAATAACATTAAATTTATTTCGTAATTATTTCATTGCATATTCAATTTATGGGTTTTAGAGCAAAAATTTTCCACAAGCTAAATTATACATGTGTCTACTTAAATTACAATTTTTGTTATAATCAGTTTGATCAATAATTTAAAATGAAAAATCATTAAATTCCGAAACACGGAAATGCGGAAATATTGATCATTCTCACAAATAATGAAATGGGCATGAGCAATCTGTGATTGAATTGTTAAAATAGTATTAAATATAGAACTGACAATTATTGTTCTACATAATAATTGAAGCTCCGTTTAGAATTTTTGTATTGAAGGAATAATTTTTCGCTTCTTGAAAATGCAATACACCCACCAAGAGTATTCCACCCGAGAAGCGAAGAATACGCATAGTACGATGTATGTTTGACTTTATTTACTTACACCTTGAATATAATTAATATTTATTATACTATGCTCAATCATCTATGGAACCAGAGCGTACGTAGTAGCACCCTTTAACCGCAAAAACAAATAATAAAGGTCCCTTTCACATTTAGCTCACGAGGTCATAAATAAAAATAAAAACAACACTAATAAACATATTTATGATATTTACAAGGTAAAAAAGCGATAATAATTGCAAATAAAAACAAATAACGTCATATTATACATAAATAAGAAACCGAATGATTGTTAGGTAACAATCATTAATTAAACCTATTAATTTAAATTTATCGTGTACCTACATAATATTATTGTGATAATAGTTATAGCCTGGTTGTTTGTAGTTTTTAAAATAATTTTGCGATTTGACTTGTGTCGTTGAATGCAATTTGTTTTATAGAATTTATTAATAGTATAGTTAGTACATATTATATTATAAAATAGTTGTTTTGTTTTGTTTTTTTTTTTTTTTTTTAAGGAGGCAAAATTGAACAAATATCAACAAGGAGTATTATAGTTATTATCTGTCACCTGTTTTAGTATGCCAAAAAAAGAGTTTTTTTTTTTTTTTTAATCGGAATAAAACCACCAAGTATCTTCAACTTTTCATTATATTTTAAAACACATTTATAAATAAATAAATAAATAAAACATTTTGATTTGAAAAATGCACAAATGGGTGCATCGAAACATCTTGCTGCAAGAGTTTCCAATTGGAGGGCACAACGTCCTCCGATATTTTTGTCTAAAACAAATACAAAGATTTTTATTAATAAGTACATATTTTTATCATTCTAAATCAGGCGACCCCCTTAAACTCAGAGACCCCACACATCGTCGAACTTTGTGTGCAAAACATAATGTAATTGCGTTCTCAATATAATTGTGTATTGATTTTATAGAACCATATAAATAATGTAATTACACAGTTAATATTCCTTTAATATAGGTATAACATTGGTTAGGTAAGTAACAACAAGGTATGAAGTAACGTAATCACGTCTTTATTATCATTGGATTAAGAGGTGTGACCTATATTATTATAATAACAGGAATCGTTACACACCTTGTAAGGGTTCCCCCTCAAAATATTCCATGTTAAAAATATCCCCATTCAAAGCATCCCTTATTATAATTTATTTTTTAATTAAATATGTATTACCCAAAAGTTAAGATTTATAATTGCATAATTATTATATTCATAATATATGCTTCCAAACAGCATATGAAATAAAAATAAAAGACAGTTATATTAAAAATGACAAATTTTTCGACATGTCAATATTTTATATTAATTCGCTCCACTCAGAATGTAAAACTACATCAACGTATTTGTACAATATACGAAAATTACAAAATATAGAATATATTTGAAAATAACATTCTTACGACATAGATCATTAGTTTAAATACTTTAAAAATTACAGACCACTCAAATATACATAATTTAGTTAATGTTAATTTTACATAAAAATTTGAATATGATATTTTTCTAACGAGAATATTTCTAATGGGAATATTTTGAACGGAGATATTTTGAATGCGGGATATTTTGAACACAGGATATTTTGAGGATACACCCCTTGTAAGTACGTTTATCGTGAACAAATTATTATTAATGAACGCTTTCTGCTCTCCGAGCGGAAACATAATATTATAAATGGATCGATATTAAGATCCGTAAATCTAATCAAACAACATGGATCATAAACATTATTGACGGCACTAGAGAAATCACAAAAATTGTTAAATCAATATAATTTTTATTTTTATTAAAGCACTTTAAATTAGGGATTTGATAAAACTGATCGAATCCGCTTTAAATATCGATTTATTTTCAGATAAAACTTTATTATGACGACTTTAATTCTCTATACGGTAATTACTTTGTTCACAAGATTATGCGATTTCGTAAACATTAACTGGATGAATTTTTACTATACTTATTTAAATTTAGAATCACTCTTGTAGTGAAAAAAACAGCAGATTTATTTTTATCATAATTGTATAATATTTTCGATTAACTGTTTAACCGATTGCAAATTGTATACAATCGTATTTATACTTACATTTCTAATTATTTGAAATTTAAATGTCAAAATAAAGAAAAACCAGTATCAATCATTTTCACGAATATTTAAATTGGTGTGGATTATTAATTGTTAAATGTACTCAGTCTAAAATTGACATTAATAATGATATATATTACATAGAAGCTCCGCTCAGTAGAGTTGTATTTAGAAGTTTGTTAAGTTTATTATTTAACACTTTGATAAGAGTGAAGATATAGAAAAATTGTAAAAACCAAATTAATTTAAAAGTGTGTAAAAATGGACTAATTATTAATTTAAAAATTTATCTTATATATTATAATGTTATTTTTTTTTCAATTTTACCAATTATATCGTCAATCTTAATTTTAAGTGCTCTATGAATATATTACATTGTCAATATATTTATTCTGTCCAAAAAATTAAAATCAAAATCAAATAACTACTACTTACTAGTAATTTCTAGTTTTTTATGCACCTACCAATCTAATTTTCTTTGTAGACATTCCATAAATAATTTTCTTGATCAAGAACTTATTTCATAATTACCTAATTAATGGTTTTATATAAAACACTTAATACTGAAAACTGATGAAATACTCAATATACGTTATAAAAATAAAATGAAATACATTATTAGAAAGCTATTCATACTTCATACCATGGATATTCTTCAGTCCTCGGTTAGAACTTGGTGGGTGTGTTAAATTTTAAAGAAACAATATTTTCAATAAAACAATTCTGAGAAGAGCTTCAGTTTATATGAGACAATTTCAATTAAAAATTTTGAAGTTCATTGTTTTTATAAAAAAAAATATTTTTTTTCTCCCAGTCAATTTTATATCCCGCTGACAACGGGAAAAAAATAGAATAAAAAAAAAACGATACAATTTTTTTTTTTTTTAATATTCTAAATTTTCTTTTACCAAAATATTTTTCATAAAATTATACGTATATCTTTGTTTAAATTTTCATAAAATTTGGATAAAAAAAAGTTTTAAAACCATTTTTGTCAAGTTTTTGGGTAATGTTCCCCAAATTTTGGAGAAACTATTGAGAATTTCAAAAAATGGACACTTAAAAGTTCCATTTAGAGACAAATTGTTTTTTGAAAAGTTGCTGGTTCAAATTTTTTGACAAGTATTTTCATACAAAAAAGTGTTAGGAGAAAAAAAATTAAATAATAAACATCATTGTACGAGTATGATACAGCTTCTTCGCTCTAATCAGAATCTAAAAATTAGACGACTATAGTACATAATTATATAGATCATATAGATTGGTGTATGGTCAGTTTTAATTACTTATTAAACATTTTAATCACGTTTTTTTTATTTTTCTGACTGTTGTGTAGAGAAATGTGTATTTAAAGAATAGAAAATCTTATAAATGACAGAAAAAAAGATCAAGGAGACATATTTTCCCAATCTCCCCACACACTTACACACCTAAATACACCACTGTCATTTAAAATATATTTCTATTAAAGAAATTATAAATAGCTTTTTTTAAAACTCAACATATCCACCACGAGTGTTCTATCCGAGGAACGAAGAATACTTATGGTATATTAGACTTTTTTTTTCGAACACCGAAAACGCATTAGGCACTCAAATCGATCAATTTAGAATATAGAAATTAAATTCACAGAGAGTGTAAAATTTTCTGAGATAGGGGATTTATATTGGTAGGTCGTAGATGGATATACTCTTCAAAAGTACCTACTACGTAAAATAGTCGTCACACGTCTGGTGTAAATATTCTGCAATGTCGATTCATTTCCGAACAAAAATATTAATAATACGAGTATAGAATATAATAGTATGTGCAATACCCTTTAGCATGGTTTATTTTCGTACCGACTCGGCATTGACATTCAAATATCAATTTAATGCCAAAAGACTATATTACACAATAGAAAACGGATATTTATTAATGACATCGGAACATTACGGTTTGATATTTTAAATCGTCAACTAATATAGATAACGGCCTTTGATTCTCATTGCAGTGAAATAGGCAAGCAGATAGAAAATAATTCTAGGGTGGGCCTGTAATTTTAAGCCCATATTAAAAATGTAACAATTCTTATAGATAGTTGGCAAAGGTGGAGCTCCTATACACCCAAAATTACCATAACAGCTATGTTACATCAATAAACCAATATATCTTTTGAAAATATGAAAATAAATAATTTTATTCACATTACTAAATACGTTGGTAGTAGTTTTTGAATAGTACATATTTCATAAATTAAAACAAATATAAAATAATTGTTCAATTTCTTTATTTTCCGTATTCAGATAAAGTCAAAAGCTACAATTATTATTTCTAATAATTAGAATATGTTTTAAAGAAAACAATTTAGAGAAATGTGAAGTGTTTTTGTTTAAAACACCGAGAAGATAGTTATCATTAATCTTGTCAATATTGCTCTAACTTTGATGAAAAATATAATATTTAACTGCCGAATTCTTTATAATCTGGCGAAACCTGCTGTTTGTAGACATATATACTATTATAAGTGTAATTCGAGTTAAAATTTTACAATTTCGGAAAAAAAATACTTATATCGTATAAATTCAATGAAATTTATGGTCGAGTGCGACGGTCACCAGGATCAAACCTTACCCTGTAAACTAAATTGTTTTTCAACTGTGACTAACCAGAGGTGATACGATAAACATAAGTACTATTTATGTTATAGCGAATTGATGTTGGTATACGATTAGAGCCGCTTTGTTATGTTATTATAATTTTTATATTATATTGTAATTTGAAATTATTTCTACCACTTGGTGATACTAGTACTTATTATACAAATTTGATCGTTTACACGAATAATGAAATTCACATGGATAATTCTGTTATTAAATAGCAATTGTTAAACATATTGACAAAATATTATTATATATTAGCTGAATCTCCGCTCAGAATCATTTTATTGAAGAAATGACTTATCGTTTCTTTAAAATTCAACACACCCGCCAAGTGTATCCCATTCGTAGTGCGAGAATACCCATGATGCAAAATACGTTCATTTTTATTATTTCTTTATTTTATTTTATTTTTTATACATCTATAAATAATAGGTTTATATATTTTATTATTGAGTTTTAACCTTATATAGTATAATTAACCTTTGAACATTTTTTAATTATTGATCGTTTAAGCTCTGATCACCCTACTCGGAAATTATGTCTACGTCACTGATGATAATAATAATATCGTAATACTTAAGGAACCGACGCGAAAAAAAATTGGTCCGGGTCGCCTCTAGACACTCCAGAACAGGTATATAATAATAATAATGATATTAAAACAAATAATTATCGAAGGCGTGCGTGCGTCGTAGTCACGGGCGTACACTGATCGTTGACAAGACGGAAGAAGGGGAAAGAGATTTTTTCAGTACCGATTTTAATTATATCAATCGTAAAAAATGTATACTTACGACATTAAGTAGGTAGATAATAACACATATTATTTATTTGACTGCGGAGATCGAACTGTATATGGTATTGAGAAAAAAAAAGACATGATGTGAAAACACAGATAGTTATTGGATAGTTATTACACCATAATTAATCGCGAAAACCTCATCGATCGTAATACAAGGCGTGCGTGTGGTCCTAATGCTCTGATGAATGATAGGTGAGGTGTTCTTTTCCGCGGCGAGCAGCCAAACTGACAATAACAACAGGACACGAATAGAGTTTTGAAAAATCATACAAAAACAATTGTATTTACCCACGTACAGATATGCATAACGATTTGTGGGCAAAACTTTGCAACCCGCGGTTAATGAACGAAATATAAGTGATCCACAGCCAATTACCGAATAGCATGGCACACGCGTAGACATTGAAACAGACGTAATTTAGAATAGGGGACTCGACTCCCCTGAATGTACGTATAATATACCATTTTATACATGTATGTGACAAAACCGAATCGATTTTAAATTATTTACGTGTTAAAATATTTATACTTTAGGTACGTCGTATCATTCACAAAATACTTCTATGTAATATTATGATATTGGTTAAAAATGATATTAGTTAATAATACGACAGGTTTTGGATTTAGTTTGTTTTTATAAATGTTTATGTGTACTTATTTTACAATATTGTCAAAACGTAAAAATATGCAAATTTACGTAAGTTAACAGCTATTTATTAGCAAAAACATTTGCGATTTCTTAAAGTCAATTGATATAGTTGAAAATAATGTTTGACTGATTAGTCATTGTATGGATTTTATAAACTATATAAAGAAAAATGTTTTATATATTTTGAATTTCTCAATTCTTTAATGCTTTTTTTTTTTTTGGAAAAAGCTACCCAAAATTTGACAAAAAAGACTCAGAAACCATCATTTTGTAATCAAAACTTTAAACATAGATAGACAACAATATAAAAAACATTTTAGCGAAAGAAAATTTTGAAAATGTGAAAAAAATGTTTGGACATTTTTCTTACACTTTTTTTTCTCGTTAATTATTTTTTCCTTTTCTTCATTTATTAGACAAAAAAAAAAGTAAAGTAAAGTTTAGGCGAGAAAGCCGGACATACTTCGCACCAAGGATATCCTTCGCTCTTTGGGTCAGATACTCTTGGTGGGTGCGTTGAAAATTATGGCTATTATTGTTCTTTATATTATTAACTTCTTTCGTTCAGAATCGTCTTATTGAAGAAATGATTTATCGTTTCTTTGAAATTCTACACACCCAGCAAGAGTATTAGACTCAAGGAACAAATAATATCCGTGGTAAGTCCGGCTTTCTTGTCTATACTTTACTTCACTTATTTTCTTTATAAATGTTTAAATTTAGCATTTTGACATAATTCGACAGTTTTACCTAAAATAACACACTTAACGTACATAAAAGAAAATGGGTTCAACCGATTTTTATTAAACTTGGTACTTAGGTCGAAAATTTAATTGCGAACATTTAGGGTGCAATAAAATTTATTACGAACGAATAATTAAACATTTTTCATGGGTTTGATTGAAAAAAGTCTGAGAAACTTGGTTCACCCTCAAAATATCCCGTGCATCAAAATATCCTGCATTCAAAATATCCCCATTCTAATTATCCCATATTATATATTATAATTTATTTTTTAATTACATAAATGTATAACATAAAAGTTAAAATTTATTATTGCATAATTATTATTTACATAATATATTTTTCCAAACACTATAAATCGTTTTACAATAATTATTAACGAGTACATATATAAAATAAAAAGCCGGACATACTTCGCACGATGGGTGTACTTCGCACGACGGGTGATATTCTCTTCACGGGCGTATTAAATTTTAAAGAAACGATAAATCATTTTTTCTGTAAAACGATTCTGAACGAAGGAAGTTAATAATATAAGAAAAAAAAAAAATTCGAAAAATGTCCAAAATTTTTTTCCACATTTTCAAAATTTTCTTGCGCCAAAATCTTTTTATAGGATATTCTATCTATGTTTAAATTTTCATAAAATTCGGATCAAAAAATGATGGTTTTTGAGTCGTTTTTGTCAAATTTTGGGTAGTTTTTTCCAAAAAAAAAATTGAAGAATTGAGAAATTCAAAAAATGAC